>CM028343.1:66717478-66874485 GCA_016618105.1 Dendrobium huoshanense | reverse complement strand
GATAGAATTACTATTCATGCCAAATTTTTACTTACATGCTCTCTTGGTTCCTAAGAGAGCGTTGTATGAGTTGGAGAAAATGTGTAGGAGATTTATTTGGCATGAACCAGATGGGAAGAAAGGTTTGCATTATGTTGCTTGGGAGGAGATATATAGACCAAGATGTGATGGTGGTTTGGGAGTGCATTCAACTATACTTAGAGGTGGTTTTTTGAGGGCGAGGTTGGCATGGAAATTTATCCAGAATCCTGATTCTTTACTTCACAGAACTTTATTTGAAAAGTATGGAGATGATATCATAAATAGAACTTGTAAAAAGAGTTTTTCTAGTGCCTGAAAATTATTATGGATGGAGGTAAACATCTTAAACACATTGTCAAATGGATGGTGGGTAGAGGTGATAAAATTAATGTCTTAAGTGACATTTGTCTGCTAGACAAGTGTATTAATGCTTGGCCAACATTTACTGACTGTGGAGCTTTGGAGGACATGATGGTTCAGCAGCTCATTTCAGATGAAGGAAAATGGGATGAAGTGAAGCTACAGAGATTCTTTCATGAAGAACCTATTATGTTAATCAGGCAAATACATATTGACTATATTTGGAAGGAGGATTAGGTGGAGACCTTATGCAAATACTCAGGTTGATCATTTCTGCTTTGGCATATCAATATGTGATGAAAGGGAGATGTAAAGAAGATGATGGTGGTTTCTACAATTGGCTTAAGAAGTTGAAGCATAACACTAAGGTGGAACTCTTTTGGTGGCGCCTCAGTAAGTTTGTTATCCCTACAAATCATTTTTCTCAAATTTCAAAGGCTTGCTGTTGATGATTCTTGTGCTAAAGGATGTCAAGAGGTTGAGAACTATGAACACATTATGGTTCATTGCAAATATCTTGTTGATGTTATTTCAAAAATTAGAGATCGGGCATTTTATATTCCTGTTTTTCAATCACTTGGTTGATGTTTAGAGGAACTGAGAAGAATTTTAGTTTGGAATTATGGTATGGTTAGAATATATTGTGCTACAGTTTTTCTGTCCTAGAAGAACCACAATGGGGTGAAGCATGGTAAGGCTGCTATGTCTAGTTCCTTGGTGGAAGCAAATGCACTTTCTTTATCCATGTTGAAATCTAGTCCATATCTAGATAATTGGGGTGCTAATCTCCCTAGGGAGTCCTACAAAACTTGGTGCCCTCCACCGCTAGATTGGATCAAGATTAATGTGGATGCTTCATTGTTGAGTTCAAATCATGCTGGCATTAGGGGGATTTTTAGAGACTGCAAAGGTAGACTTCTTCTTGCTTTTGGGAAGAATAGAGTACACTGGGATGTTGCACAACTTGAGATGGAGGCAGTTATAACGATAAGGGATTTCATCCAAAGTTGGATGCTTGAAATCAAATGACTTATCATTGAGAGTGATAATATTAATGTTATTACATTCATTCAAGATTCTTTGAAGAAGGTAAAGTGGCATTTGGAGAATTGGCCGGTCAAGGAGCTATTCTTCCTCAATGATTTCAATAAAGTCATTTTTTATCATGTTAATAGAGAATGTAATAATGTAGCTAATTTTTGTGCTACTTTTGCCTTATATTTTGAAATTTGATTTTCAAATTATTCATACTATATAATTACAATTGTATTTTACAATCATTTGAAATCTTGCTAAAATTAACCCCCATAATTAGGCAATTAAATCATGGTTATTTAATGACTTCTATTAGTTCTATATGATTCATATCATACTGTATGAAGAACAGAGAAGAAATTTGGTCGTCTCATATATTGTACTAGATGAAACTATAATTTTTATTCTAATTATATGTTATAGTATTAATATCTTATTAGATGAACTACTTAAATTAACTAATAGTACTGTACGAAGTATATAATAGGAGATGGTTAACATAGATGACTTTCAGTCAGCCCAAGTTTCATCCTGTACGAACAGAGGAAATATAATAGATTGTACTGCACAATGTGTAAAAAAATTGTGAACTGTTCATTCTCCTTTGTACTTAATGGAACTAGTTTTGAACTGATCGTACTATATGAACTTGGTTTGTACTATACGAATAGTGATGACTAACTTGAATTTTTAGGGTTTCTTGAAGCCTATTGTAAAAGCAACTCTTTAACCTTTTTCTAAATAAATGAGAAGATAGGAACATGGCTGAAGAAGGAACTCTGAGAGGGAGCTTTTGAAGGAAAGTAGGGTTTGTGAGAGGAAGGAGAATGTAAGCTTTAGCATGAAGGAGAAGTAGTGTTAGGGGAATCACAAGGTTTCTCCGGGTTGTTGCCCACTTCCTCCTTTTGTGGCCTTGGTGAGTCTATTGGGAGCCCTCTAGAGAGAGAGGCTTCTTAGTTGGTCCTCGAGGTTCTCTGCCTTCTCTAGGAGCGAGAAAAATGAGAGTGGCTTCTTAGTCGGTCCTATGAAAGGAATTTCGATCCTCTATCACATTGGGTTGGTTAAAGAGTGTTTTGTAAGGGCTTCTCCACCTTGCTAAGGGAGTAAAAGGAGAATCACTTTGAGTTAGTGCAATACTCAGAGTGGAAGAGTCTGGGGAGTGGACATAGGTCAAGGTTTGATCGAACCACTATCTAGTGTGTTCGTTATGATTTTACTTTTTTTCCTTTTACTTTTTTCACTTCATCTTCATTATAATAGCTTGATAAATTTCTGATATCTATGTTCTGTTCTGATAATTAGAATTTCATCATCACTATTTTTAGGGCATATTTAATTTGTTAGCTTTCGCATACAAAAGTTAAAATTATTTATTTCTAAGTGTTTTGAAAAATCTTCAAAAATTAATACTGTTGCTAGGATTATTTTAAAAGCACCAATTCACCCCCCTCTTGGTGGATCTCATAAATTTAAATATAAAACTCACTACATCAATTCATAAATTTCATAAATAAATAAATAATAACATCAATTAATTCTAGCAATCAACATGCATTGAAAATCATAAAAAATCTAGCACATAATAATAAGAAAGTAAAATAATAGCCTTGCCTAAAACTAGAGTTTATTGTCCTAATAAACCATCTAAAGTGTGTATAGTAGGTTGTGTAGCTTGGATATGTCTTATGTATGAAGTAGGTTAAAGTTGTCTAGTGTTTTGATTTTTTGAAGGCTTAAGGGATTTGAGTTTGAGTTTAAGTATTAATGGTTCAAAGTTGATTTTAAAGTGTATTTTAAGTATTTGGTGATTACTATCTTTGTTTACACTTGAACTGTGATATTTATTTCACCTTCATTGGGGCAAAGTTAATAGCCTTTTAAGCGTGGGTTACCTAACAGTCAACTAAGTTATGGTGCTGAGGTGACACCTAGGGAGTATGATGAGCTAGTGAAATTAATTGGGAAATCCAAAGAGCAATTTGATCTAAGTTTAAATAAATGGAGAGTGTATGTCCATGGTTTGACCAAATATCAATGGATGACCAAGTCAAACCAATCTATAGTTGATTCATAATAAACTTGAGTGCATTTTTATCATGCAAAAGAATATGCTTTAGTGTTTGAATAGTTTGATTGAATTATATGTGGTGATTTGGATTAAATAGGTAAAGTTTTACTAGAGTTGGCCCTATTGACCAAGTTAACTATTGACTGGGTTAGGGTGACCAGTCAGGGCCAAATAAGTAGGAAAGATGATTAGGAGATTTCAATAAAGTTTAGGGTGGATTTGAATCTTGATTGAACATAAATACAGCTTAATGGTTAATCTAGTCAACAATGGTTGACTTCCTTAACTAAGAAAAACTAGGGGTTGGGTTTGGGCTCAATAAGTTTTCTTTGATCATTCAAGATCAGTGGATATGATCTAAAAGATTGGAATGGTCATTTCAGTCAATATGACCATTTAAATCCTTTAAGGGCCAGTTGGTCAACTAGGATTGACTTGGTCAACCAATTCAAGTCAAGCCAAGTCCATGGTTTGGGTCCAACAGGTTCAAAATGACATTTAAGAGCCAATGGAAGATTTCCAAGAAAGGTGTAGTCATTTGGCTTGAAATGGCCATTTAAGCTCTAAAAGGGTAATTTGATCAAAATAAGATGAATTAGTCAACCAAACTTGACCAAGGATTAAATTTGAGTAAAATGCACTCCTAATGGAGTTTAGGATGCATTAGAAGAAATTTTTGGGTTTGGTTAGACTATGCCATATTGAACTTTGAATGAAAATTTAATTATGCCCTTAGGAGGCATTTTGGTCATTTTGACCCTTGGTTAAGTGAGGGTCAAATTGGGTCCACCAAAATATATTTTAATTTTCAACATATCATAAGAAGAGTTATTGACATGATCAAGAGCTTTAGGAAGGGTCCCAAGGTGAAATTCCACAAAGGGGAAGGTTTAGGGACATAGGTTGTAAATATTAAAATGTTTTGTTGCCTTTGAATTTTAATTGAGTTTTTAGAGTTAGAGGCCTCAGATTTGACTCAAATTTGGAGAGTTGAACCTAGAAAAATGCCTAATTAATAAAAAATTTATATATCATGAATCATATGTCATTTTATAGGGTTTTGAGGTGATTGAAAAATCACCTAGAAAGGGTTTCATGATATGGGCATTTACCCTTGAAATTTGGTTTAGAGACCTAGATTTGAATGGAATTTTGAATTGGATTGATTGATTTTTAATTACCTACATCAATGAAAAAAAATAGGATGGTTGAGATTGATTGAATAAGATTTATGCTTGATTGAAGATTGATTGAAAATTGATTTTGCATTGGATTAAAGTTTAGTTGAAGCTTGGGTTGAAGTCTGGATTGAAGTATAGTTTAAAGTTTTGATTGAAATTTGGAATGCAGTTTAGGTTGAAGTTTTGATTGAAATGTAAATTGAAGTCTAGATCAAGGTCTGGATTGAAATATGGATTAATTGAAGAGCCTGGTTTAAAGTATGGATTGAAATCTAGATTGACTGAAGAGTCTGGTTTAAAGTTTGGATTGAAATCTGTAACGACTGAAGAGTCTGGTTTGAAGTTTGGATTGAAATATAAATTGATTGAAGATCTAATTTTAAGTCTTGATTGAAATATAGATTGATTAAAGAGTGTGGTTTGAAGTTTGTATTGAAATCTGATTTGATTGAAGAGTATGGTTTAAAGTCTAAATTAAAATATTGAATAAAGAGTCTGGTTTAAAGTTTAGATTGAAATCATGATTGATTAAAGAGCATGGTTTAAATTTTGGATTGAAATTTAGATTGACTGAGGTCTGGGTTGAAGTCTGAATTAATTGAAGCCTGGTTTTAAATCTAGATTGATGTCTAGATTGATTTAGGTCTAGTTTAACGCCTGGATTGATTAAGCTTTGGGTTGAGGTTTGGATTGAGTTCAAGATGATTAACAACTACGTGATTAATTATAGTGTAATCATAAGAATTCAAATCCCCTCTAGAGAGAGAAGCTCCCCGCTAGAGAGAGAAGAATTCAAATTCAACGCTCCCAATTTTTCAGTCGTCGCTTCTGCAGATGGCAAAAATATGGCGGCGGACATCGATGGACTCCACTAATAAAGGTGGATCATTGATACTGAACCCAACTTCATACAAGATGTCAAATGGAAGGTTATCAATGGATGCATAGGAGGCTCGACGAAGAAGATCAAAAGGTATGTTAGTAATAGACAAAAACATTGGTAATATCTCCAATATATCAATCATGTTGAAGGCAAAGGAAAGAAATTTTCAATGGAGTTTGAAGATAAAACTCCCCATGTTATGAAAATGGCTGAAATGTCACCAGCAAAAACTTTTGACAATGAAGCTTCATCTTCGAGAATGAACATTTTTGTTCCAAGATTCGAGAATTCAAATGTAATCCCTGGAAACAGTGCGATAAATGCGAATTTCCTGAGTTCTGAGAACAAAAGTGTTGTTCTAAATGCAGACAAACCAATGGACTAACAGACGCTAAAGTTAGTTTTTGTTAAAGAAAAAATAATAAATCATATTGATGATTAAATGACTGAGAGGGATGGTAAGAAGAATGCACCTGGTAATGTATGGATCAAAAAACCATATAAAAACTGAATTCCATAGAAGGATAAGATATGTTGATAGAAGATGGAAAGGATGGTAAAATGATAAAGGAACCAGTAATAAAAAATGTAAACTTACTTTGTAATTCCCTGGTTTGTAAGGTGTTTAGGAAAGAACTACCACCTCATGTTTTAACATGGGAACTCAGATGCCAATGGGCTCAATATGATCAATTCCATTTTACCACTCTAGGAATGGGATGGTTTTTGTGTTCATTTAAATTTAATGATGCTCTAGAGGTAGTTATGTCTGGAGGCCCATGGTTTGTGAATGAGCACATTAATTATATGGATCGATCATCCCCGAAGTTTTCTCCTTTATCAATGAAAGGACTTACCTCTCCTATTTGGATAAGAATGCCTCAACTACCATTGCAATGTTGGGATGAGAGCAATGTAGAAAGGATATATGCAATGGTGGGAGTTCCGTTGATGATGGACAGTAACATGTTCCATTGGGGAAGAAGAGAGTTTGCAAGAGCATGTGTTCGTGTGAAATTAGATCAACCACTACCATTGGGTGCTTGGGTAAAAGGCATTACGGGAAGAATTTTTCAAAAATTTGAATATGAAAGAGTTACAAATTTTGTTTTGATTGTGGGAAAATAGGACAAGTTAAAGGTGAAAGCAAAAAAGGAAGCTTGGTGGAAAAAACAAAGTAGAAGGAAACAACAAGCACTCTCATTAAATGGTGCAGGAAAATGAGGAGAATAATTATTATGGCCATGGGTGCATGTGAATTACAAAAGAAACAAGCCAAAATTTGTTTCTAATGGGAGACCATTTAAGATAACATTTGTTAAAAAGGTTTCAAGCAGCACTACATTGAAGGAAACAACAAAATCAGGGAGCTGGGAAATCAAAGAAAAATAAACAAATGTGAATGAGGAAGAACAGAAGGATATCCTGAGTAATACAGTGATTGAAGAAGGAGAAATCATTAGCGAAATAGATCATTGCATGGCAGTTGATCAAGTAGATGTGATGATCCAATCTAAAGAGGAGATGGAAGTTGAAGAAGTAGAAAAATCAAATAGACCTGTTACAGAAATTTCTAAGTTAGATTCAATCGAGATCAACAACGATTCTGAAAATAAAATTTTTTTATATCAGAACAAGGATTTTGAGGACCAAGTAAAGCTCAGTCAGCTTGAAATGATAGATTTTTCAGGAGGGCAATTAGATATTACTAAACTTGGTAAAGGTGATGGAGATGGTAGTAAAGTGATACAACTGAATGGGAAGATGGGAGCTATTAAGAACAATGCAAAGCTATCAACCAGTAAAGTTAAACTAGCAAATAAAATGAAAATGCTAGGTCCTATAAAGGGAAATCATAGAATAAGGAAAGGAGAAGGTGTAGCTAAAAGGTTGGGGCCTGATCCCCATAACTTTCTTAATGTCTTCCGTAACGTTTTGGAATTGTAGGGGAGTGAAAAAGAAAGAAGCCTCCCACTACTTGAGAAGTTTGATTGGAGAAAATGACATGTTCTTCATTTGTCTTATGGAAACAAAGCAAGAAAATTTGGGAAAAGATGAAGTTAGGAAACTAGTTGGAGACGATTGGGAGTTCCACCATGTTGCGGCTAGTGGAACTTCAGGTGGTGTTCTTGCATTGTGGAAACATAGAACAACTTCCTTTACAGTCATTGATTCTTCGAATCAATGTATAATAGGTAATATAACAACTCCTAAAGGAAACTCGGTTAAGGTTTACATTGTTTACGGAAACAAAAACTTGTATGAAAGAAGAAAATTATGGAGATTGATTGAAAACAATATGAATAGTGAGGAGCCGTGTATAGTTGGGGGAGACTTTAATGGCTTATTGAATAAGAATGAGAAGAACGGAGGTAAAATATTTAGTTTCTCACAAGGCCCTCAAGAAATGAAGGAGTTTATGACTAATAATGACTATCAAGATATTGGTTTTATTGGTCCTAAATTCACATAGTGCAACAACAAAGAAAGACTAGCTAGAATTTTGGAGAGACTTGCTAGAGTTTGGCTAAACTCAAAATCAATGATGGATATCTCTCCTGCAGTCATTAAACATCTACCTAGAGTAGCATCGGACAATTGCCTGATACTACTTCAACTTTACACTACAAAATTGCACAAGCAAAGAGAAATTAGATTTGAGAACTTGTGGTGTTCATATGAGGATGCTAGGGATATCATTGCTAATTCTAAGAGGAAGAAGGATTTTGGAGGCGCTGATGAAATCCTTAAAAGGAAAATAAAAAGATCTCTAAAAAAATCTTTATTATTGGAGCAAAAATAAATTGAGAGAGTTAACCTTGAAGAAACAAGAGCTTCAAAGTGAAAATTTGCATTTGTAAAATGTGGAGGCTATGGAAGGCAGGTTGAATCAGGATAATATACTAAAACTTAGAAACAAGGTGCATGAACTCAACATAACTTTTGGTAGATTGTAAACTTGATGGAGACAAAGGTCAAAAAGACAATGGAGGAAAGAAGAAGAGAAGAACACTCTCTACTACCACACATACACTACGACAAAGAAAAGAAGCAACCGAATCAATCAAATTGCTCGAGAAGATGAAACTATGGAAACTGCCCAGGAGTCAATTCATGAGGTAATTGACATTAATTTTTCTAATAAATGGAGAAAACATAATTGTAACAAGGAAGATTGGTCAGGTTTCACAAAGGGTGAATGCATTCAAGAAAAGATGGTGAAGTTAACGAATTCATACTTCACAAAAAATGACTTGACAAGTACTGTTATGAATATGAATAACAACAAATCACCAGGTGCAGATGGTGTTAATGCTTGTTTTTTCAAATCTTATTGGAACATTATACAAGGAGAAACTTGGAATTCAATTGAAGGTTTCTTCAAATTAGGGGTGATGCCAGAGCATTGGAAGGAGACAATAGTGATACTTATTCCTAAAGTCATAAATGCTTATGAATGCTCCACATTCATATCTATTTGTCTGTGCCAAACTATCTGCAAGATGGTTGCAGGGATGAAACTTAATAAGCTTAAATGGTGTCTGCCAAAGGTTATTTCGATGAACCAAGGAGCTTTTGTACCAGGAAGAAGTATATATGATAATTTCCTAATAGCTCAAGATATTACTAACAAGATGAGATTCTCAGTAGAAAAATTGGGATACTTGTTATTAAAGCTGGACATGGAACAAGCCTATAATAGCATGTGTTGGGAAACTTTAAAACAAGTTATGATGCTAATGGGAGTACCAAACAGGATGGCACATCTAATCATGAAATGTGTCAGTAATCCTAAATACTCGATTAATATAAATGGGAGAAGAACTAGTTGGATAATGACACATTGTAGCTTTAGACAAGGATGTCCATTGTCACCTAGTTTGTTCATTTTATGTTCTGAACTACTATCCAAGGCTCTCCAAGAAAAATATGATAAATTGGGCATAAGATTAGCAACTAATGTTGAAAGGGTAACACATTTACTATTTACAGATGAGGTCATAGTGGTTGCCAAAACATATAGAAGAAATGTTAAAAAGTTGATGTAAATCTTTAAAGACTATTGTAGCTGGACATGATAAAAAATAAACTCTCAAAATTCTATGGCACTCTATGGAAAGATGGTATCGAAGAAGAGAAGAAGTAAGTTAAACAATCTTATGGGAATAAAAGAAGTCAAAGAGCTCATTTACTTAGGAATCAAATTGGTATTAAGGAGAATGAAAGCATCAGATACAACAATGCTATTAAAAAAGTTTTGGGAAGATTGAACTCATGGGGAGCTTTATGGTTATCCTTGGAAGGGAGAATTTTACTAATAAAAAACTATTTTTTTTTTCTAATATAAATCCTTATCAGGTGGTACATTCTCTAATTCCAAAAAGCATTTTGGTGAAAATAGACAAGCTATGCAGGAATTTTTGATGGCACAAGAAAAATGGGAGTCAAGGGATGCATTATATTGCATGGTCAACATTAGGTATGTCTACAAATTATGGTGGATTTGGTATTCTAGGAGTAGTTATGAGGCAAGGCCCTTTGAGAGCTACACTAGCTTGGATGTTTCTACAGAACCAAGAATCACTTCTAAGCATAATTTTGAAGAGCAAATATGGGGATGCCATTTGGGAAGAAAGTGTGAAAAGAAGTATATCTCCATCCTGGAAGATTATGAAAGAAGGTGCAAAGTATCTCAAACCAATAGTAAGATGGAAAGTCAACAATGGAGGAAAAATAAACATCACAAATCATACGTGGATACTTGATAGAAGATTGAATACTTGGTCAGCTACTTGTAATGTAAATGAACTTTATGTCCAAAAAGTTGCCTTCATAATTGATGAAAATGGAAGCTGGAGTAAAGAGAAACTGACCACATATTTCTCTGAAGATATGGAAAATCTGATTCAACAGATTGAAATAGGGGAAGAAGGTATAGAAGATGAGGTAGAATTAATCAACACAAATTCAGGAAGATCAATAACTTTATTGTCTTATGAAGCAAATAACCAAAGTCAAGAAGGGAACATCAGTAATACGAGTTGATTGAAAAAATTAAAAGTAAACCAAAGGGAAAAACTATTTTGGTGGAGATTGTTGAATGATGCTTTGCCGACAAATGAATGGTTTTGCCATAGAAGATTATTTTGTAACAGAGATTGTCCTAGAGGATTTCAAACTACTGAAGATATAAAACATGTGGCTGTAAGATGCTTCAAGCTAAAGGAAATTTTACAAAAACTGAGACAATTGAGAATTGATGTTCCGTTGTTCAAAAGCGTATCTAATTGCGTAGAGGAACTCCAGCACAGAGTAAATAATAATTGTGGTCTAGCAATAATCTATGTTTCAGCAGTATACTTCAATTGGAAGTTTCAGAACATATCTAAGCATGGAAAAATAGAGCCACTGATAGCTTATATTGTAGCATAAATTTTATCTATTGCTAGTTTTATACATTCAGCTCCAATCGAGAAGTACTGGAACACCAATCAGCAAAAGCTATTTAAAGCTTGGTGTCCTCCACCTGAAGGTTGGATGAAATTGAGTGTAGACCAGCATTCTTACCATCAAATATAGTAGGAATTGCAGGGGTGCTAAGAGACCATAAAGGGAGAATGTTATGCATTTATGGCAAGAAGATGATACATTGGGATATTGCATTTTTGGAGCTTAAATCAGTTTTGACATTTGGGAATTACATTCAAGATTGGATGTATGAATATGAAGGAATAATCATTGAAGGAGATAATGTAAATATCATAAGGAAGCTCCAAGATTCAATCAAGAGGAGAACAGTGAAGAATAATAAAGCTATAAGGCCAGATCTCTCATTTCTGGAAATCTTTAATAATATAATTTTTAATTTTGTTCCTAGAGATTATAATAAGGCTGTAGATTATTGGCCAATATTTCTTTATTAAATGATTTCTATTGGGATACCTTTATAGATACAGAACTTCCATCAAGCTTTTTGGACTTGATAAGGAAGGACTATCATAGTTTTATCTTTCATTAGTAGTATGTAATTATTTCTTTTTTTTAGTATTAATGCAATTTGCATCTTTATTCAAAAAAAAAAAAAAAAAAAAAACATGTGACTGAAAGGTAGTAGTCTAGATGGATCCTAATGACCTCATATAAAAATGAGGCCAGCAAGGTCCTTAGAAGGTATAGAATAAGGTGGAAGAAAATAAAAAGTTTGAGATGTGCCAAGAGAGGGGATGAATTGGTACTTTAAAAATAATTCTAAATAGGAGTACTAATTTTTTGTATAATTTTTATACTTTTGAAATTAGCAATTTAATTTCACAATGTGGAAGCTAATAAATTAATTATGATTTGAAAATAATGATGATGTAATTCTAAATTGAACAATAGAACATTGATCTAAAAAATTCACCAAGAAGTTATAATAAAAATTAAATTCAAAAAGTAAAATGCAAAAAATGAAAAGCACACAAGAAAATTTTATAGTGGTTTGGTCAACCTTAACCTAAACTAAGTGACTCTTCCTTTTGCTCCCTCAGCAAAGCATAGAAGCCCTTAAAACTCTCTTCCACTAACCCGGTATGGTAGAGGATCGAAGCTCCCTTCACAGGAATAGAACCTTGACTTCTTTTTCTCCCTCCTAGAAAAGACAAAGAACCTCGACTACTTTTTCTCCCTCTTGGAGAACACAGAAAACCAAGACTTCTTTTTCTCCCTCCTGGAGAAGGTAGAGATGAAAGTTAGTGTAGGTTGTTTGACCATATAAAAATGTCCCAAGGCTAACCAAGATGGGAGTGAATTGTTATTTAAAAAAAAAAATCTTAGATTTTAAAAAACCTTTTAGTTTTTTAGATTTGTTTAGAAGATTAAAAATACTAATCTTAAAATATGTAGTTGTTAATTAAAATGAATTTCTCATATAATCTTTCAACCTTAAATATAAAGAGCACTGAAATAAAATGCAAAAAAAAAAGTAACAAAGGAATACAAAATTTTATAGTAGTTCGGACCAACTAGACCATCATCCACTCCCTAGAGACTCCTTCTCCAGGTATTGTCTTAAACAATATTGACTCTTCTTTTTACCTGTAGCAAGTTAGAGAAGCCCTTACAAAGTGACTTCCACCAACCCAGTGCTATAGAGAACCATCACATTTTACACTTTATAAGTGATGGAAACATACCTCCTCATTCTTTTTGACCCACCTAGTGAGGGCAGAGTACCTACACATCCATTTTTACCCTCCTGGTGAAGGTTGAGAACCAAGCTTCCTTATTCACTCTCCTGGTGAATGTAGAGAACTATCACATCTTTTTTACCCTCCTGGCGAAGGCAAAGATCCTTGATCCAGTCTTGAAGATATTCTCTCAAGAGACTCCAAAGAAGTTGGGAAGAAATTAGAAGAAGAATAAAGAAATCCTCTTTTTGGGCAACCTTGTGAATCTCTCATTATTCCCTTTCACTAGATCTCTCCCTCTACAATTTCAAAATCTCTCTCAAACACACTCCCAATAGTCACTCTTAAGAGAGAATTTTGAATCAAAGGACAAGGATGATAGTTTTAGGACTCTATTTATAGAAAACACATGAAAAATTGTCCAAAAACTAAATTTTTTCAAGAGAACTATCCACGGTTTGTACTGCACAATCATAGATCATCCGATACAAATTGTTTAAAAATGATGGTTTCATTTGGTATGAACTGGGATGAACTTATTATCATACACTGTGGGTCATCTGTATGACTTGATATTGTATAGTACAAATAGTTTAAAAATGAATAATTTGTATGGTATGATCAGGTACAAACCTGATTTTATACACTATTAGACATTAGTTGACTTGACATCATATAATATAATTAGTTTAAAATAGTTATCCATTATGTGGTACAATCTAATACGAAACTAATTTCATACATTGTCAGTCGTCTGTATGAATTGATATCATACTATACAAATAGCTGAAAAATGAATAAATTTGTTTGATAAGATTTGGGATGACCTAAATTTTGTACTCTATCAGTCGTTTACATGAATTAATATCATACAGTATGAACAGTTCAAAAATAACTATGTTTATATGGTATAATCTGGGATGACCTGAATTTCATTCTCTATAATTTACCTGGATGAATGTATATCATACAATATAATCAATTAAGAAAATTAAACCATGGATTGAGTAACTGAATTATGGAGAAAATGTTAAGTCAAATTGTACATTATGATAATACACTGTATAATATATTCAGTTAAAAAAAAAATACTCTCCCCCTATATGTGTTTACATGATTACTCAATTATAATTACACATGCTCATACCCAAGAAATAAAAACAAAGATATACATAAACTTTTATATAAAATTCTTTTCTACCATGTCTTGAAGTCTTCAACAATCTGGAGCAGTATATAATTTCCCTGAAATGTTAGTACTCATAGAAACAAACAAAAATATCTAATGCATGTTAGGAGAAAAACAATAAAATCATAATAATAATATTTTTTTTATCATAAAAAATCACAATCTAAATCTTGATTTTTGATTTGCAACAATCTCCCCCTTTTTTATGATGACAAAAATAATTATCATTTAAATAACAAAGAAAAGTTCCATTCTCTTAAACTTCCCACAAATGAATAAAAACTAAAAATGATGAGGATAAATAAAACTTCATCCCTCTTTTTAATTTTGATTTTTATAGACAAACACAAAATAAACTACAAAGAAAAACAAACATAAAAAAATACAAACACCAAAAAGGCCCTAAAATAAACAAGTATGACACAAATCACAAAAAGACTTCAAATAAATATAACCATAAATAACCTCCCCCTGAGAACATTTTGATATAGAATTGAAAATCAAAACAAACTTCAAAACCAAAACACAAAAATACAAACCAAATGATTTCAAACAAACACAAACAATAACCTCCCCTTTTTGACATCAACAAAAAATGGAAAGAAAATAAAAAATCCTCTAAATATGAAAGCTAATATAGACTAATCTAAAAGACTAATAAGTAAAAGAAATTTAAATATTATCAAGACTAAGATTAAATTCTTGAAAATAAAAGTCTTTTAAATTCATATTTATAACCAAAAAATAAATAAGATAAAAATAGTAAATCAGATTTAATATTTATTCTAGAGAGTAGAAATCTCAAAAAGAATAATTAATGAAAAAATTAAATAAAAATAATATAGATTCAAATTTAATAGTTGAGCTTATTATTAAATGTTTAACTTTTTCTAAGAATTAGAGATATAGAGGAAAGAACTAAAGGTAGTGTGGGCTAATTTTATGCCTCTTTTCAATTTTGTTGATCATTGCGCATCTTTTGATTTTGAATTTTATTTGGCAAACATTATGCATCTATTCAGGTTGGGCTCATTTTGTGCATCTTTTTAGTGTTGGCACACTTTATGCATCTTTTGACATTTTGTTCTTTCCTTAACCTAAATCAGTAAATCTTATCTTATGTGAGTATTTTCCAAATTAAAGAAAAAAATATTCTCATATAAGGAGAAATAAACCACAAAATAGATTCCTATGCTTAACAATAAAAACAACACATTGAACAATAAAATAAAAGGAAATAAGGTTACCTTTTTGCAATAATTATAATTATGAGATACATGTCTTATAAAAATATCGAAAAGATTTCCTTATCTAGATCTCATTATAATTTGACTTAAAGTCAGTGAAAAGAAAAAGATTTACTAAGGAAATAATTTTGTGATGCGAAAATTGTAAAATTTCATTTCTTTAAAAGAATATTTTAGATTAGTTAGTATTAGCTCATTGAATGACAATTATAGAGGTAAGGAATAAAAAAACTTAGTAATAACCAATCGCAATTTTTATATGAACTTATAATAAAAAGAAACTACAAAACACTCAAAAACTAAATCAACTAAAAAGTAAGACAAGAACAATTAGCAACTAAACATACAATCATAAAATCCAAAAAATAAAACATACAACAAACTGTAACTAAACTAATAGTTTGGAGGGTCTTGATTTGGAGGAGGCTGTGGAGGACTGAATTGCATGAAGTAGCTATTAATGGTAGCTACATGAGTGTTACAAAAATCAAATTATCCTCTAACCCAACCCATATATTCGTTATATCAAAAATCGTACTGGTCTAGATGTGTCTGAACTTGATCAAAATGTTGATCTATATGAGATTTGAGGCGATCAAATCTCTGCATCATGTATTATAGAACTTTTGATCAGGTATAGGAGCAGGAGTTGGTATATTTCCTCCTTCATTAAATTCTTCTCCTTTGTCCCTTTGATCCCAGCAAGAAAGAATTCATAATGAGGCATCAGTGAAATGAACAAGTAAGTTATTTGGGGTTTCATGATGAATGGGGTTGTATTTCTTTTCAAGAATATAGGCAACCTGGTGTCTTAGAGCTACATTCTTCTTTCTTCTGATAACAGGGAGTCTTTTGTCAGTTAGATTATAGATTTAATCCATAATAAATTGGGCTTCATCGAATGGAGTGTTTGACAAGATATAATATGTGACAATACTCAACAAATGAGTGATATTGAGATGATCACCGGCTTTAGGAATGATATATGTCATTAAGACATGCTGGATGATCATAGCATTTTGATTCAAAGTAGAAACTAGGGAAAAATGAGAGATTGAAGTTTTTCCCCTAAGAGTTTGATTAATAATGCTCCAATCAAAATCACTTCTAGATGTCATTGAATGAGCCCTAATTCCTTCAGTCCTAAGGTATATAAAAGTCGCCAAATCATCCTTGGTAATTTCAACACGTTGAAGAAAAACATAAGAGGTCATTATCGTGTTGTTTTCTCATATTCTCAGATTGGCAAGGAAATAGTAAAAAGTCTCATAATGAAATGCATATATTAAAGTGAGAATGAAAGAGAATTGATTGTAGTTGAAAAGGGGCATGAATTAAAAACTAATGTCTTCTTGAATCAAAAGACAATAATGTGAAATCTTAGCTTGAATAAACCTATCGAATGCTTTTTCATTCTTCCTAAAATAAAATTGTCATCTCATTCAGAATGAGATGATCCACCCTTGGATGGTCATTATTGTTTGCTACTACTTGCCATTTTGAGAAAAAGTTCCAACATAAGAATTGAAAGGGACTGGAGATCAAAAATATTTAAATAATTTAAAGAATAAAATCCAATTTATTGAATTTGAACTATTTTGTATGGTACAAAATTACATTAGTACGTATGATTTAGCTCTTCATACGGGATGATATTTGGTTCGTTCATATGAATGAAAACTGTCAAAAATAGTTAATGTTATGGAAGGTCTATTTTTTTTTTAATTTGCTTTACGATGAGACATTTTGTATGATATTTTGACCAAACTGATTGTACATACAAACATGTGTTTATACGGGATGATTAGTTAATAGAATATTCATTCCTAATGGTTGAGATCGTCCACGTGCAAACTGACAATTGGATCGTGCAGAAAAATAGGTGTTCATACAAACAATGTTTAAAAAATAACTATCATTGGAATGCCTGCTGGGATCGTATATACAAAAAATTGATGGTTCGTACAGATGAACATGTGTTTGTACTATACAATCAATAACATAAAACATATTTTTGTTAGTTCAGTGCAGAAAAGAAATCATGTCCAATATGGAATTTGTATAGTATGAATTGTGTTCGTACAATATGAATAGAAAAGGAAATTTAAATTTTTTACATGAAGATCAAGATACTCTTCAAAAACAAATTCATACAAGATTCATAAAAAGACAAAACTAAATAATAAAATGAACCAAAAATCAAATAGAAAATAATAAAAAATCAAAACATAAAATCGAACACAATATAATGAAAAAATAACCAAGTCTACCACAAAAACAAAGAATAAAACACAATAATAAACACAAATGGAATACATTGCAATTTCAATTTGTAGAATTACAATTATCAAGCATTAATATCAATAACACCTAATCTAGTTCTTAATGTACTAAAAGTCACAAAAGCCAATGGTTTTGTGAAATTCTCTATAAGTTAATTTTCTGTTGTTGCTACATAATGTAACTCAATTTGTCCTTTGGTAATATGATCTCTAAAGAAGTGATGCCTTTTGTCTATATTATTTATCCTAGAGTGTTGAATTGGATTCTTTGAGATGCAAAGTCACTTATATTATCACAAAAATGGGAATAGTATCAATTAAAAAACTTAAGTTCACTAGTTGTTGTTTTAACCATAGAACGTATGCCACACAACTTCCTAAGGTTATGTATTCTTCTTCAGCAGTAGAAAGAACTATTGAATTCTATTTTTTACTAGAGCCTGAGACTAAGGAGTTTCGCATGATTTGTCAAGTTTTAGAAGTACTCTTTCTATCAACATTATACCCTACAAAATCTGAGTTAGAATATCCAAAGATTTCAAAAGAGGTGCTATGTCTATGATACCAAACCCTAAATTTTGAGTTCTTAAAAGATATCTTAGAATTCTTTTAATATAAGTCAAGTGAGAATCTTTTGGATCAGCTTAAAATCTACCACACGAACAAACACTAAATATGATATCAGGTCTGCTTGAAGTTAAATAAAGTAATGATCCAATCATCCCTCTAAATTTATTTTGATCAATATATTTGCCTTTAGAATTTTTATTTAACTGACATAAGGAACTCATGGGAGTATTTTTTGGTTTAGTATTATCCATTTAATATTTCTTAAGGATGTCCTTAATATATTTTTATTGACTAAGAAAGGTTCCATCCTCTCTCTACTTTATGTAAAAACTAAGAAAGTAGCTTAAGTCACCCATCAAACTCATTTTAAATTCCTGCCTTATTATTGTTAAATAGTCATCACAAAGATCTTTCACAGTGGATCCAAAAAAGATATCATCAACATAAATTTGAATAATAAGAATGTCATCTCCTATTCTTTTTATGAAGAGTGGTGTCCACACTTCCTTTGACAAAAAAATTTTCTAGTAGGAAAATGCTTAACCTTTCATACCATGCCCTAGATGTTTAGTTTAGTCCATACAGTGCTTTCTTCAATTTAAACACATGATTAGGAAAATATGAATTTTCAAAACCTAGACGTTGCTCAATTTAAATATCTTCTTTTATCATCCAATTAAAAAAATCACTTTTAACCTCAATTTGAAATAAATTAAATCCTTTAAAATAGGTAAAAGCTAGAAGTACCCTTATTGCTTCAAGTCTGGATACAGGGGAAAAAGCCTCCTCAAAATCAGTTCATTCTATTTGATTATACCCCTTAGACACTAATCTTGCTTTATTTCTAACCATTATGACTAAATCATTCATCTTATTTTTAAAAACCCGCTTAGTTCCAATAATACTTTAATTTTTAGGTCTTTCTACAAACAAAATATTTTTAAACAAAAAATTATTCATATTGCCAATCATACCTGATCCTACCACTCTTCTAATGGTGTTATCTCAAACTGTCAGTTTTCCTCCTATCCTGACCTCTTGTAGTATAAATTAATTTGCATCTCCAGTCATATGTTTTGAACATTCACTATCTAGGACCAAATGCTTTGATGAGAGTTTGTATGATAACATTTCTATAAAATTTTGAAATGTTAGAATTGGGCATCCAAATAAATTTGGGTTCTCCTTTAAGAATGAAAAACTAGATGCATGATTAAAATTTTGTGATTGATGCATCTTAGGTCTCCACAATAGATATGTTTTATAATGAATAGTGCAAGTGTGAGAAACATGCCCCATCGTTCTACATGAAAATTATTTAACTCTAAGAAAAGGATTTACCAAACTATGTTAGTTAAAATATCTTTTCTTAGATTTTGAAATTCTACGCTCCTGATTAGGAGTGTAAAATTGTTCAAGTGTGGGAGGTGTCTTACCTTCCTAAATAGCTTCTAATTTTACTTTAAAATATGAGTTTACACTTTCTAAAATTGAATTTTCAACTTTCAACTCATGTACTCTTTGATCTGATTCAACCATAAACACCTTAAAATCATTTTCAAGTTCATTATAAGATGTTTTCAATAAATCATGCTCCTTATTAAAATTATCAAATTTATCTATCATAGTTATGTGATAGATATCCATGTTTGCATGATCTTTCCTCAGATTTTCATGCTCCTTTTGTAAATTCAATAACTCAATGTTAAGAATTGCATGAAATTTTTTGAGTTTCCTATATGGATTATGGATTTTCTTAGAAACATCAAATAATTCATCATAGGATAGTTCACATACCTCCTCTTGATCTAAATGATCAAGCTTATCTGCCATTAAGCACAAGTTTGTAACCTCATCTTCTACTTTTATTTCTGAAGAGTTTAAAGCTAAGTCAACCTAGAAAGCTCTTTGCATTCTCTTTCTGGCTTTTCTGACGTGAATTTTCTCCTCAACTTTCTCCTTTTTAGGATTAACTTTCATATTTGGATAATCCATCTTTTTATGTTAAGGCTTTCTACATTGATAATAAATGACTTCATTAGAAATACTCAGATTTTTAATAAACTTTCCTTTGTTCTAATACTCAAATAATCGTTACTTTCTCTTAAGGAAAAATTTGAAATGTTTTGTCATAAGAGCAATATCTTTATCATCTTCTGGCATTGATTGATCACTTTCTGAATCATCAATCTTCAAAGCTATATTTCTCTCCTTCCTTTTATCACTTGCATAAATCTGTCTGTGATTCACTCCTTGCTCATAAGTAATAAGTGATCCAAGTAGACTATCAATAGAGTACACATTAAAATCTTTAAACACAGTAATGGCAGTTATCTTTGCATTATAGGTAGTAGGAAAATAACATAAAATTTTATTTATTTTTTCTAAATTTGTAAGTTTTCTACCTAAAGTATGCAATGAGATAACAAAAATCCATTCAGTAAATTATGTTTCAATTCAAATGCCACCTATTATTCTAGCAGTTTAGTATAACCTTCTTGTACTAACATCCACATGTGATAATCAAGTGATTGTAGAAAAGTAGACATGAAAGTTTTCCAGAAATCAAAATGAATGTTATCAAGTAAAGGTGGTATAATGATTGAATATCCTTCCATAGTGTTTTAGTTTAAAAAATTAGACATGATCGTTTTTTAATAAGTAGTATAAACCTTAATTTTTTAAATTGACTCTGACCACATAAAAGTTTGTGTAGGTTATTAGACTCTATAGAACTATCCTAAGACTAAGAAAGAGGGAGGGGGGGGGGGGGGGGGTGAATTAGTTAACTAAAAAAATCTTAAATTTTGGAAAACCTTTTAGTTTTTTAATTTTTTTTAGAAGATTAAAAATATTAATCTTGAAATATGTAGTTTTTAATTAAAATAACTTTCACAGATAATCTTTCAACCATAAATATAAAGATTAGTGAAATAAAATGCAAAAAAAAAGTAATCGAGGAACACCAAATTTTATAGCGATCTGGTCCAACTAAACCTATATGCACTCCCAAGGGGTTCCTTCTTTAAGTATTGCACTAAATAACAATGACTTTCCTTTTTCCCCCATAGCAAGGCAGAGAAGCTCTTACAAACTCTCTTCCACCAACCCAATGCAATAGAGAACTGTCACCTTTTACACTCTCCAAGTGACAACAACATACCTTCTCATCCTTTTTCACCCACCTAGTGAAGGCAGAGTACCTACACATCCTCTTTTAGCCACCTGGCAAAGGCAGAGAACTATGTTGCAAATCTTATTTAAGGAGTTATAATTTTGATGATATCAAATATTTCTGACACTTCTATTTTTCTACGACTACCTTGTCTACAAATGTTTCAGGTCCACAAGGTCAATTACAAATTAAGTCAGCTCAAGATTAGGTAGATTAAGATTGAGTCAAACTATAAACCTTTGTTAAGTATTTTTTACCTTTTCTTGAGTCAATTATAAACAAAGTGGGTCCTGATACTAAGTAACCTTGCACACAGACATTCAGGGAAAAATTCTATCTATTTTTAGTGTTTTATATTTTTGATCACATCATTCGGGATGATCCAAAATTATCCTGGATGATCAGTTAAAAACAAAAACTCTAATTAGGTCATCTTATTTAAGGAATCCATAATTAAGTAAATTATCTTGGATGATATTATCATCATCTTAGATGATAGGATCAAATTAAAAATAATCACCCGCCACAACCTTTTAGGAATGTTTTATTTTTGGACATTGTCCCGGACATCATCCTAGATGATGCACTATAATTATGCCTAAATTAGTTTGGTAATTAAGAAAATTAATTATGTTTTTTTGCTCGATTATATCATCCTAGATGATCGTAGGATCATCTAGGATGATTAGTTAAACAAACCTTAGTTTCTTTCTAGATGATCGGAATGATATTCTGGATGATGTGTATTATTTTTGCACTAATCATCTGAGATGATCCCAAATTATATTGAACGGTCAGTTATTTTTCCATAGTCCAGACATGTATTCAGGGCGATATGCTAGATGATATTTATCTATTTGAACTAATAATCTGAGACGATCATGAAATCATTCTAGATAATTAGTTTACTTTTCCATCATCCAATCATGCATTCAGGGCGATGTTTTGGATGATACTCAATGATTTGAACTAAATATGTAGGATGATATGAATATTATCCTGGATGATTATATTTGATTATTGCACTTAAGAGAAAATCTGAAGCTCTTCTATATAAGACCTCTTATTTATCCAAGATTATATCTTTTGCTGCTATCTTGACCTAAGAGAGCCAAAAGTAGAGGAAGAGTAAGGGAGAGAGAGAGAGAGAGAGAGAGAGAATCTTATAAGGGAGAGTTTGTGAGGGTTTCACAAAGGTTGCTCCAAGCAAAGATATGAATCTTCTTCTCCAATCATCGTCCCTTATTCCTTGGTGGTTCTAGAGAGGTTTACTTCAGCAACTAATCAAGGTTCTCTACCTGCTTCAGGAGGAAGCAAAAGGAGTCATGTTCTCTACCTATTTTAGGAGGAAGAAAAAGGAGTTGGGTTCTCTGCCTCACCGGTGTTGGTGGAAAGGAGGTTTATACAAGCTTCTCCACCTTGCTATGAGAGCAAAAGGAGAGTCATTGTGTTTAGTGAAATACCCGGAGAAGAGGCTCTAAAGAGTGGATGCAGGTCAATTTGATCAAACCACTATAAATTTCTGTGTTCTTTCTTACTGTTTTCCATATTTAATTTATGCACTTAGTTTTTCTTGTGGTGAATTTTGGTTCGGTTTATGATTGTGTTTTTTATTGAGAAATTTTTTAAATACTAATTCACCCCCCTCTTGGTTAGCTTCGGGCTAGTTCATAAGGGCTTAATATCCCTAATGAACTTTCAAGTGATATTGGAGAGGGATTCATTAAATTGAGTTTTTTGAAAACTTTTGAATTTTGATTCATGGCTAACTCCGGTAATTGTAATACTGTAGAAGGGTATTCTATTTCTTAATCACCTTTGTTCAACAATATTCCTTTTGATTTTTGAAAAACTCGCATGTATTTTTTAATTAATTGACTATCGTATGTGGATGCTTGTTAAAGAATATTATTCATCTCAGTCACGTGAAATTAATGGCATTAAAATTAAACTTTCTTTTACTGAATGAACTTTTGATGATAGAGATTTAGTGCAACTTAATGAAAAATGCTTGAATTATTTTTTCTGTGCTTTGAAATCAGAAGATTACATGTGTGTTTCAACTTAAGCTACTAGTAAAGAAATTTGGGATAGAATGTGTATTACTTATGAAGGAACAAATGAAGTTAAGCAATCTAGGTTGAATATTTTATTACATGACTATAAACTTTTTCATATGAAACCTACTAAATCAATTTATGACATGTATACTAGGTTTACTCAAATTATCATCTCATTGCATGCCTTAGGAAGAGAGCTAACTAATTATAGAAAGTGAATAAAATTTTAAGATGCTTTCATTCTTTCTTTGATTCTAAGATTCCTACAATAAATGAATATAAGGATTTAAGTACTTATTATATTTATGTCTTACTTGGATAACTCATTGCATATGAGCAAGGGGTGAACCAAAGATAACTTGATGCAGGTGTGAAGAAGAAAGAGAAAATCTTGGTTCTAAAAGCTAACAATATGGATACTAATTCTTCCAGGTCTAAAAGTGATGATGTTGCCTTAATCACTAGGCAATTTAAAATCTTTCTAAGTAAGAAGCAGAATCACCATCATAAGTGGAATAAAGGTAAGGGTAGAAAAAATTTCAAAAGTTCTTCTGATACGATTTTCTTTGAACACAGGAAGCCTGGACATGTACGAGCTAATATTCCTACACTTAGGACTCACCGAAGCAAGGAGAAGGGAGAGGAGAAACCAAAATTCATAAAGGACAAGGATAAGAAGAACTTCCAAAAGACATTCTATAAGGATTCTGCATCTGAGTCCTCTAAGACTGAAGCTGAGGATGAAAATACAAACTTGTGCTTGATGGAGGATGAACATCTTTGTCAGTCTAACCAAGAAAAGGTATGTAAACTAACCTATAATCAATTACTCATGCATCATATAAGAAACTTAAGAAATTTTATGCTATCTTGAAATTGGACTTTTGAATTTGCAAAAAGAGCAAAAAATTTTACTTAAAGATTACTCTATATTTGATAGAAATTAAATGACATTACTTGATGAGTTTGATGCATTAAATAAAAAGAATATTGAATTATTTGATGCACATGATTCCTTGAAATAATCTCATGTTGAGTTAGAAAAAGAGTTTATGAAATTAGATAGACTCAAAGAATTTGAAAATGATAAACCAACATTGCATGCATCATATAACTTTAAGAAGAAGCATCATCACCTGAGTAGATTAGTAAACCCTTTTCTTGGTGTTAAATATTTTTCATGTGGCTCGCTAGGACATATTTCACACACTTGCATTGTTCACTGTAGTACACATTGGGTGTGGAGACCCAAATTGTATGATTCACAGCATAACACACATACATTATATTCTTCTTTTTATAAGAAGGGACCCAAACTTATTTGGGTTCCTAAATTTGATGTTATATAATTTTGTAGGATTGCTCTCACAAAAGACCTCGTGAGAGCATATGGTACCTGGACAGTGGATGCTCATAACACATGATTGGAGATACCAACTAATTTATTTCATTGGAGGCCAGGGCTAGAGGCAAGGTCACTCTTAGAGAGAACACCACTAGGAAAATGTTGGGTGCAAGTATAATTAGAAAATCCAAGAATGTTATGATTGAAAATATTTTTCTTATAGATGGACTAAAATATAACTTACTAAGCATAAGTTAGCTATGTGATAAAGGCTTCATCATAAATTTTTTGGCAAATACATGCATTATTAGTTTGAATAATAATACTATTTTGCAGGGAAAGTGGATCAACAATGTTTACATGCTTGATTTAAATAACATTGAATGCGCTACTTTATTTTGATTAAAAACTGTCATTGATGAGTCGTGGTTGTGGCATAGGAGGTTTTTTCATACTAGTATAAAACCCTTAGGATAGTAATCCAAAAGGACCTAGTTAGAGGTGTCCCCAAGCTTAAGTTCTCTAAAGACCACCTATGTGATGTCTGCCAACTAGGAAAGCAAGTCCAATCCTCTTTCCACTCTATTAAGGATATTAGCACCTTTAGACCTTTAGAAGTCCTTCACATGGATTTTTTTGGACCCATTAGCACTACCTTCTTGGGAGGGAAAGTCTATGGATTTGTGATTGTCAATGAATACTCAATGTTCACTTGGATTAAATTTCTATCTCATAGGAGTGAGTCTTTTGATGAGTTTAGATACTTTTCCACTTTGATTTAGAAAAAGCTAGATTGTGAGATCTTGACCATCCATAGTGACCATGGGGGGAGTTTTAAAATGAGAGATTTGGAGACTTTTGTGAGGATAAAGAGATTAGCCATAACTTCTCAGCTCCTAGGACCCCTCAGTAGAATGGGGTAGCTAAACAGAGGAAAAAGACCTTAGTTAAGGTCACTAGAGTCATACTTGCTGAGTCTTCACTTCCAAAATTCTTTTGGGATGAAGCGATAAACACAACTTGTTATGTGTTGAATAGGGTGAATGTTAGACCCAAACTAGATAAGACATCCTATGAGATTCTTAAGGGTAGGACACCTAACTTTTCCCTCCTCCATGTCTTTAGCTGTAAGGTTTTCATTCTTAATAATGGGAAGTCACACCTAAGAAAATTTGACCTAAAATTTGATGGAGTGTTCTTAGGATATTCAAGTGTTGGGAAATCTTTTAGGGTGTTTAATAAAAGGACATTAGTGGTAGTGGAGACTACTCATGTAGTGTTTAATAAATTTGATTCAAAAAAGTCTAGAGTTGAGGATGAAGATGAAGTTGGAGAAATTATCCAAAGTGTTGAAAATTTGGAGAAAAGGGTAGAGCTCCAAAACACTGAAGGAGTGGGTTAGATTACCCAAGGAATAGAAAATACAAATCTTGAAGAAAGGGTAGAACCTAGACACACTTTGCTTAAAGATTGAAGATATTCTTCAAGTCATCCTAAAGAACTAATCTTAGGAGACCCTTCTAAAAGTGTTAAGACTAGGCATGAACTTAGTAAGAAAGTGAACCACTCTGCCTTTATCTCAATAATTGAATCCACCAATATCAATCAACCCCTATCTGATGAGTTTTAGATCTTAACCATGCAAGAGGAATTAAATTGATTTATTAGAAATGATGTTTGGGATCTTGTAGAAAGACCAAAGGGACAAAGTGTAGTTAGAACCAAATGAATCTTTAAAATAAGATGAATGATTCTGGTGTGGTGGTTAAGAATAAGGCGAGATTGGTGGTTAAGGGGTATAACCAGATAGAAGAAATTGATTTTGAGAAGACCTTTACCCCTATAGTTAGATTGGAAGCCATTAGAGTGCTACTAGCCTTTGCTTGTTATAAGGGATTTAAGCTTTTATAAATGGACATCAATAGTGCCTTTTTAAATGGGGTAATAAAAGAGGATGTTTTTGTATAATAACTCCCAGGTTTTGAGAGTTTCCAATTTTTAAATCATGTTTGCAATTTAAAAATGGCCTTATACGGATTAAAATAAACACCCAGAGCTTGGTATGAGAGGATTAGCACATTCTTACTAGAGAGGGAGTTTATTAAGGGGAGCGTAGACACCACTCTTCTTTGAGGAAAGTAGGAGATGAGTTACTCATTACTTAGATCTATATTGATGATATACTTTTTAGATATTCTGATAAAAAGCTATGTGATGTTTTTTCTAAAATAATGAGTAAGGAGTTTGAAATGAGTATGATGGGAGAGTTGTCATACTTTTTGGAGTTTAGCATAATACAATTGTATGATGAAACATTTCTAAATCAATCAAAGTTTATAAATGACATCTTAAAGAAATATGAAATGGTTAAAGCCAAGCTAATAAATACTCCCATGACCTCCAATGTTTAATTGGATAAGGACCCAAATAGAAAATCTGTTGATCTAAAGAAGTATAGAGGAATGATTGGATCTTTACTTTACTTAACTGCTAGCCGACCTGATATAGTGTTTAGTGTTTATCTTTGTGCTAGATTTCAAGCTGATACTAAAGAATCCTACTTTACTGTAATTAAAAGAATCCTTATATATCTCTTAGGGACACAAAACTTAGGAATCTGGTATCCGAGGCGCAGTACTTCTTTTGAGATTATTGGATATTCTTATTCTGATTTTGCAGGTTGTATGGTGGATATAAAGAGCACTTTTGGGACATGTCAATTCATAGGATAGTCTTTAGTCTTCTAGTCTAGTAGAAAATAAAACTATGTTGCACTTTCCACTGTTGAATATGAGTACATTGCCTTAGGGAGTTGTGTGGCCCAAGTTCTTTGGTTGAAGTAATAAATTCTAGATTTAGAATTACTTATAGGCATAATTTCAATCATTTGTGACAACACTAGTGCCATCTATATCTCTAAGAATCCTATCAAACATTCAAGGACCAAACACATTGACATAAGGCATCACTTTATTAGAGACCATATGACTAAAGGAGACATTGAGCTACACCATGTGACAACTGAAAATCAACTGGCTAACATCTTTACTAAACCATTGGCCTTCAACACGTTCAGTATTTTAAGAAATAGATTGGGTGTGATTGACATAAATACATGAACTTGATGCTTTCTTAAACTCTGAATTTTATTTTTTTATCTTTTTTTATTTATTGTTGTTTCTATTCTTTCTATTGTCTTTAGTTTTATTTTATCACTCTTTTCGAGAATTCATTTCAATATTTTTTTACTTTTTTTTCTTCTTATTTTATCTTTAATCACTATTAAAATGATTTTTTGTGCCTTATTCTGTTTTTAAAAATTTGTTGTCAAAGTTTAACATCACAAAATCAGTTAAAGGAAGAAACACCATTGATTGTTTCCCTTCCTTTAACTTCTTTTAGTGGTGTAATTTTTTTTCTAAATAAAAGTTTATCTCAAATTAACCACTAAACTTTGTGATTGAGACCTTTTTTTATCTTGCAACAGTAATCTATCTTGTATGAATAATGTTTAAGTCATTAAATCACTTTCAAGCTTTTATAATCTTGTCATTTCATTTATCATATGAATTGGATTCCACTTTATGGTTTACTCTTTCTTATATTAGAGAGTGAGTTTTTCTTCTCTAATATCTGAAAGATATTCTCAAAACTAAGAGTATTTAAAAGTTTCAAAAGGGATCTAGCTTTCAAAAAAAAAAAAAAATGAAAGATAAGGGCATAAAATGTGTCCAAAAGAAGAAAACTTGAAAAGATGCGCAATAACCGCCAAAAAAATTAAAAGATACACAAAGTGTATCAAAAATCAAAAGATGCGTAAAATGCCCCAATCAATTAATAAGAGGCATAAAATGAGCCCACAAAAAGTAAGCTTCCTTCTCTTTCAAAAGGCTTGTGCTCGAAATTCGTTATTGTGACTAATTACTTTAATATATTATTCTATAAGATAATTTTCTGGAACCAAGTTTTGAACATATATATTTTTCTTATCCAATTAATTTTTTTTTAGTTAGATATTATTTTTCAAAAGATGATTTGCCATGTGAGAAGTTCGAGCTAGGGCTAACAGGATCGATTGTTCCCTCATTTCTTTGGATTTCAAAGATGTTAACTCATTGATTCTTACAAATTTTTAATTTAATCACATGGATAATTTATCATATTCATGCTTTGATAAAAAAAAAAAAAACTTTATTTTTCATTCCTTTTGTCATTTTTATTAACTTTTTCTTATTTTATTTTTATCTTTTATTATTATTTTTTTTATGTTTTGGAGTTTGTTTCTTTTTTAGTAATTTTATGTTCTATTTTTTTCCTCCTTTTTGTGATGTCAAAAGGGGGACTAGTATGTTTGTATGTTGTTTCATTGTACTGTTTAGTGTTTATTTATACCTTTAGTTTATTTTTTAGTAAAATTTGAATTTTGATGGAAAATTGCTTAAATTGCTTTTATTTTCCATCATAAAAAAGGGGGAGATTGTTGTGAATCTTATTTCAAGAATTATAATTTTGATGATAGCAAACATTTTTGATACTTATATTTTTCTACGACTGTCTTGTATACTAACATTTCAAGTCTGCAAGGTCAATTGCAAATCAACTCAGCTCAAGATTGGGTAGATTAGGACTGAGTTAAACTATAAACCAACATTAAGTATTTTTAACATTTTTTTATTCAATTATAAATAAAGTGTATCCTGATGCTAAGTAACCTTACACACACATTCAGAAAAAAATTCTGTTTATTTTTAGTGTTTCCTATTTTTTATCACATCATCCTGGATGATCCAAAATCATCCTGGATAATCAGTTAAAAATAAAAAACTCTAATTAGGGCATCTTAATTAAGACAGACGTAATTAAGTAAATCATCCTGGATGATATTATCATCTTTTGGTTGATATGATCAAATCAGAAAGAATCAACCGCCACAACCTTTTAAGCATGTTTTTTTGGACATCATCCAGGACATTGTCCTGGACGATGCACTATAATTATCCCTAAATTAGTTTGGTAATTAAGGAAATCAATTAAGGTTTAATTTCTTGATCATATCGACCTGGATGATCGCGGGATCGTTCGGGATAATCAATTAAACAAACCTTATTTTCTTCTTGGACAATCAGAATGATGTTCTGGATGATGTGTATTATTTTTGCGCTAATCATCCAAGATGATCCAAAATCAGCCTGAATGATCAGTTATTTTTCCATCATCCAGACATGCATTCAAAGTGATATATTAGATGATATTTATTATTTTGAACTAAACATCTGGGATGATTGTGAAATCATCTTGGACGATCAGTTTATTTTTCTATCATCCAGGCATACATTCAGGGCAATGTTCTAAATGGTACTTAATGATTTGAACTAATCATATAAGATGATATGAATATCATCCTGGATAATTATGTCAGTTTGTTGTAACTAAGAGCAAATCCAAAGTTCTTCTATATAAGTCCTCTTGTTTACCCAAGATTATATCTTTTGCTCCTGTCTTAACTTAAGAGAGCCAAGAGGAGAGGGAGAGTAAGGAAGAGAGAGAGGATCTTATGAGGGGGAGTTTATGAGGGGTTTGACAAAGGTTGCTCCAAGCAAGGATCTGATTCATCTTCTCTGGTTGGCGTCCCATATTCCTTGGTGGTTCTAGCGAGGTCTACTTCAACAAATGATCGTGGTTCTCTGCCCGTTTCAGGAGGAAGCGAAAGGAGTCAAGTTCTCTGCCTGCTTTTGGAGGAAGCAAAAAGAGTTGGGTTCTTTGCCTCACTGGTGTTGGAGGAAAGAAGGTTTATGCAAGCCTGGTTGTTAGATTAAAAAGAGATGCAATGAGTTTAGTGCAATACCCAAAGGAGAGGCTCTGGCGAGTGGACGTAGGTCAAGTTGACCGAACCACTATAAAATTATGTGTGTTTTTTCTTATTGTTTTTTGCATTTAATTTTTGCACTTATTTTTTCTTATGGTGAATTTTGGTTTGATTTAAGATTGTGTTTTTGATGAGAACTTTTTTAAATACCAATTCACCTCCCCACCCCTTGGTTAACTTTGGGCTAGTTCATAAGGGCTTAACATCCCTAATAAACTTTCAAACCAAGCATCCCTTTTCACCTTCTTGTTAAAGGCATAGAACCAAGAATCCTTTTTCATCATCCTGGTGAAGGCAGAGAACCAATCATCTTTCTTCACCCTCCTGGTGAAGGTAGAGAATCATCACATCTTTTTCACCCTCCTAGTGAATGCAGAGAACCTTGATCCAGGCTTGAATACATTCTCTCAAGAGACTTTAAAGAAGTTAGGAAGAAATTAGAAGAAGAATAAAGAGAGGCAACCTTGTGAATCCCTCACAATTCCCTTTCACTAGATCTCTCACTCTCCAATCTCAAAATCTCTCTCAAACACACTCTCAATAGTTACTCTCAAGAGAAAATTTCAAAGCAAAGGATAGGGATGACAATTTTAGGATAATATTTCTATAAAACACATGAAAACCTATCCAAAAACTAATTTTTTAATAGAACTATACATGGTTTGTACTATACGATCATAGATTGTCCGGTACGAATAATTCAAAAATCATGGCTTTATTTAGTAAGAACTGGGAATAACTTAATTTTATATAATTTGGGTTTTATATTAGAATTGATATCATACAATATGAATAGTTAAAAATGAACAAGTTTGTATGGTACGATCAAGTATGAACCTGATTTCATACATTGTTAGTAGTCTGTATGATTAGACATCATACAATGTGAATAATTCAAAAAAACTATCCATTATTCAGAATGATCTAGATACACTATCAATGATCTATATGAATTGATATTGTACTGTACGAATAGTTCAAAAATGATGATGTTTGTATGATATAATCTAGGACAATATGAATTTTATACTTTGTCAGTCATCTATATGACTTGATATTGTACTATATAAATAGTTAAAAAAATAACTATGTTCGTTTGGTACAATCTGGGATGACCTGAATTTCATACTTTGTTAGTCATCTATATGACTGTATATTATATAGAACAATTAGTTAAGAAAACCAAGCCATGATTTGAGTAACTGGATTCTAGAAAAAAACTAAGTCAAATTGTACAGTACAATTATATATCATATAGTAGAATCAATTTTAAATAAATTATTACTCTCCCCCTATATTTATGTGCATGGCTACCCAATTACAATTACACTTGCTTAGACTCAGGAAATAAAAATAAAGATATATAGACTCTTTTACATGAAATTCTATTTCACCTTGTCTTGAAGTCTTCAGCAATCTAGAATAGTATATGATTTCCCTAAAATATTATTACTCATAGAAACAACCAGAAATATCCAATAGGCTTCAAGAAACCCTAAAAATTTAAGTTGGACATCACTATTCATACAGTACAATCCAAGTTTGTACAATACGATCAATTCAGAACTAGTCCCATCTAGTACGGTATAACATTCATTCAAATGAATAATTCAAATTTTATGAACACCATACAGTATGATCTAGAGATCATCTAGTGTGATATGTTTAATTTCCTCTATTTATATGGGATGATTCCTGGGATGACAAAAAGTCATCTCTATCACTCGCCTTATATTGTTCTCATCATATAATACTGTTAGTTATTTTTAAGTAAATCATCCCATACGATATGAATATTGTATAGTATAATTAGTTTAAAAATTGTAGCTTCATCTAGTACAATTTTTGGGATGACCAAAATCATCTCAACTAGTAGTTTAGTATGATCCATATCATACAATACTATTAGCTAAAAAATCATGGTTTCATTTGGTACAATCTCTAGGATGACAAAATTTTGTCTCTATTAGTCATATGATATGATCAACATAATATTTTATGATCAACTATCATTAAATAAACTATTATTTCATTAACTAATTATAGGGGTGAATTTTAGTAAGATTTGAATTTTTTTTACAGTACGATTAGTTCAAAAATTAATTTCAAAATCTTAAATTTTTATGGAGGCTAGGGTTTTGATAATGAAACAAATCATACAGTACGATATATATCCTATAATACTATTAGTTCACAAAAAAAGATTTTTCAATTAGCCGTTGAGGCAATCTTTAAATCTATTAATCATATAATATGATTTTAAATCCTACAGTATGATTAGTTTAGAAAACTTTATTTTTTTTTAATTCTCACTCTCCATGTGTGTGTGTGCATGGTCACCCAACTACATACACTCTAATGTGGCATGACTCAAGCAAATAGAAAATTAAAGAAAATATTAAATGCATACTCTATTAACTTAAAATCCTAACATACCCATTCTTGAGTCTTTAGTTGTTTTGAGTATTGTACCTACAATCATTAGTGCACAATACACAAAATAATCTCCAACATATTTCTTGAGAATATACAATACAATCAATAAGGTTTATCATCATCAAAATCGTAGTATAGGGATCCTAGATTTGCACCATCAAAGACTCTAGGTTTTTTATTACTTATTTTTCCTTATCCCAGAAGAGGCACAAGAAGGTAAAATTTTCCACTATAAAGTTTGACCTATAGTATCTCTTCAGGAGATGAATACGGGTTATCTACCTAAAACTCAATTATTTTTAAGTTTTCTTTTTCAAACAATCAAAATCTAATACCTCTATTTTAATGTAAATAGGAATACCTTATGAAATGAGAATAAGGGCATCACTATAAAAAAAGTACCTACAATATTCTTTAAGTTGGTTAAAGTTAAACTAAACATTTTAAGAATCATTATTATGAGTGTTTAGTAAGTCACTTATAACATCCTCACTAGACATTGATAAAACATACTCAAAATCTTTTTTCAATGATTAATTAGTTCCTAGTGGAACAAAGTAAAAGTCATGCCAAATAAGCAGCATTAGGGTTTTAACTCACCCATCTCCTTCTCTTGAACTATAGGAACCCAATTGAATTAAGTTTGATTAAGTTCTAAAGCTAAAGTCATCTAGGATTCTGAGCTTTTAAAGATACCTAAGGATTAGAATTATACATTATGTTTAAAAAACTTTTTAATGAATGAGATAAAGCTATATTTTGTGCATCATTGAAACTAGTAAAAGACATGAAAACGTGTGGTTCACTATATTTGTATTTAACAAATCGATAGCCCATATCCACTAATACTCTTTAAGAATAACCTTGTTTCAAGATTTGATGATTTATGTAGCTTATTAATGCAATCTTCTAGCTTATGACCAAATATTTGATGGTAAGGATAATAGTTGGGTTGCCCTAATTTGCCTAATTCTTATGAACTTTTGCATTTAGGGAGCTTAATTTTATTTCTTTTTAGAGAGATTCTTGAAGATCTTCTTGATGGCTTGTCTCTTGCATGGATAGGTTTTGTTAATCATAGTTGAAAATTTATCCCTATACTCTCTCCTTTCTTTTAAATTCAAATAAGGTGGCAGTTGACACTCTGTTGTTGATTGACTATCCTAGAATCTCTATGGCTATTGAGAGCGTGACTAATATAAAGAGTTATCAACTTAAACATTCATAGGTTTTTTGTCATTTCCAATAGTCAAAATGAACCCAAACTTCTTTTCTAAGTCTTTGTGAGGTTTTGGCTTCTTTACATCATACGATGATTGATCAGCAAGGAACGTTAACTATAAAACCTCCTCTTGGAGACCAATAGCTTTATTGAGTAACATTTCAAAGGTTTCAATGTTAAAAAATTTTAGAATAAAATTCATTAGTCCATTCATGTTTTTAAGAAGAATCTTTATTTCATGTTGCTCTTTTAGTTCAGGTTCACATTTCATACTCAAATTCCTCCACCAAAGTATGTAATGTACCAACTTCTCTCTGGGTTTCTATTTCTATACAATAAGATCACCCATAGTGACATGTTGTTGTGCTCCAACAAAATATTTTGATAAACATGTTCTCTAACTCGGTGAAAGTGTGTATTAAGATATTTGGTCAGTCATCATACCAATTAAATTCCACCTTTAAAAAACTACTAATAAAATGCCTAAATAATAGCTCATTGTTACCTCCAATGCAACAATAACTAGCCTTAAAATGCACTGTATATTATTATGGATTTCCATTACCATCGAGATTTTGTAATGATGTGGTTTAGGTATGAAACTACATCATATTCCTTAGGTTAGGGTCTACCCTTTGGAGCATATGAGGTATGATGGGATTGAACCGTAGCTTCCTTCATTTGTTGTTCCATAAGCTACCTCATACTCTTTGATTGTTCCACAATCCCTTTAGTTCTTCTTTCTTGGTAATTCCATGAATAAACTCTAGTTGAAGGGAATAAACTTATTATCATGGCAATGAACATCCTTGTGACTATAAATTTCCCATGGTTGTCATCATCTCCTTTAACTTATTTTCCATTTTTCGGATTCATTCATCCTTTGACTCAATTGTTGTAATAGATGTTGATTTATGTCTGGTTCAACGCCTTTCTCAACTACTACATTTTGAATATTAGTGTCAAGAAGTTGTTCTTTCTGTGATAACTTCCTAGTATCTACCATAAGTAAGTCTTCTACCATATCATCCAAAAGATCATCTTGATCAGGATCAAAATCTAAAGTTTCTTCTTCTTCCATGTTTTTATGCTATCTTTTAACTAGTGTGGATTGACAGAAGTATATCTCTCACAACCTATTGCATCTGGATATTTAATTTCATGGTCTTTTCCTTTCTTAAGTCCCACTCTATAGATATCTTAGGTGAAGATACTATAGAAGGAGTGGTTTCTACCATGGATCACATAAATTTTTTTTTTCAATAGATTTTAATGAAGTTTTAGTTAATGAATTCAACCCTTTGACATCCGGATAAGATGATGAAGGAGGACCACTAAGGGAGTTCCTATCAACTCCATGGTGAACAATGAGTATGAGAATGACGATGAAGTTTCTTAGGCTCATTAAATGGTGTAGATGAAGTAGGTGATAGATGATGATGGTGAACAATGAGTATGAGAATGATGATGAAGTTTCTTAGGCTCATTAAATGGTGTAGATGAAGTAGGTGATAGATGATGATGGGTACGATAAGGAGAGTGTCTCAAATCCTAAACCTCTTTAGATTTTCCTTGATACTATCCACCAATTAAAATAATATTATTTTCCTTCTTGGGAGATCTATGATATTCATTAGTGAGTATAAAGATAGAAATTTGCTGAAATGATTATTTACGATATTTGATCTTCAACGAACTTGTTGTATAGTTTCCAACATTACTCTCTTTTAATATGTCAGCCTCTAATTTATCACTAATCATTTGTTTATATTCATAAAAATTTCTATTTTAGTTTTTTTTTTGTAAAAACCCATGGAGGGGCCTACACGTTAATAAATAAAAATGATTACAATGTCTTTAAGGGATACCATCAGCTCACTAATGCTCAAACAAGCTACAAAATAAAGCAAAAGAATACCTATGAGCCAGTAGTCTCCACTAAACAAAATTACAGGGAAATGTAGAAACATTCTAAAGATGTTATGGATAAGCATCAAAAAAAGAAAGATGAAAGTAAAGAAATGAAGCACAATCTTTCTACAAAAAAGCTTGATGTCAGCCATAATCACCTCCACCTGCAAATCAAAATGGCTGCAAATGCAAAAGCTATAGCACAAAAAATTATAGGTAAACCAAAAACAATAAAATAATTTTAAGCCAGTACAAAAATAAGAATAGCAAAATATGCATAATAATAAGTCATCCAAATCCTACCACCACATTAAGACAAATTGAAGATAAAGACTTCTAGAGCTTAGAGTAGAATTAAAACATGAAGCCTCATTAAGGAAATCCAAAAGCCACTCAATCCTACCCTCATGAGCAATCAAGAACACCTCAAAGGCCCTAACTAGCAAAGCTCAAAGTCCCTAGAAGAATAGTATGAAACCTTTAGATAATCTCCAAAAGTCAACCCAAAATGAAGCCCCAAGCCAATCAACCAAAATAGGTTGGACAGATACCAAGCCAAAATATAACAACCAAAGGGGCCATAAAAACTTATGTAGGTAACCTCCAAACTAAAAATAGAGCCAACACAGCTCCAAATCCTAGCCAAACTTTCACGGATATCGCCAGCCTGCCAAAAATCCATCCTGAAGGTAGGAGAGCAACAATGGGATAAGCCATCAGCCACATAACCTTTGCAATAACAGCTCAAGTCTAGATCCACAAAGACAATAGCTAAATTAAAAGCCATAGAAAGATATTCATAGCTATTCAGCGATAGTAAAATAGAATAATACCCAAAAAATAAGACCAGCATAATACAGCATATAGAACCCTGTAGAAAGAACAAACTTAGAAGCCAACATAGAGAAACACCAAGCTAAGCGAAAAAAAAAAAAACCAAACTAAAGGGAACACCCCACACCTCCAGGAAGACGTGAGAAAGAGCAAAAAACAATCCAACCCGAGAAAAACCAAAGCAGCAACCCAACAATTAATGCAGCAACCATAGTGATAATTCACAATAATATACGAAATAACAAAAACACCACTAACCACCAGTAGATAATTCCATGGAGCCAAAATAGATCAATGACACCTAAAAATAACCCAATAACATAAATTCCATAGCAAACCCCAACACACCACCCAGCACACTACCCAGGATAACAAGAAAAAGGCCCATAGACAAAGAAAACGAAGAAAGCCACAAAAAAAACTACTTAAGTTTTAACATAGGGAAGACCAAGCGCATCAAGTTTAGAATTTTTATTTCCCTAACTTGTTAAAAAAGATCGAGGATGTAGCACATATTATCATCAGCATATAGGAATTGGAAATCATAATCAGAGTTAACCTCAATAAGCAAGTTAGTTAAGTTAAAAGAGATACATAACTTAATACCGTAAAGAATCACCATGGTGATAGCAGCAAAATTATTATCATTCTATAAAGGAAAAGCAAAAGCCATAATAAGGCTACCATTATAATCCTTTATAGCAACACCATAACCCACAGAAGAGCCACTACTAGCACCATCCACATCTAACTTAAAAAATTATTTTTAGGGGTTTGTTCCAATAAATAATATTATCCTTTAAAGCAGTAGGATCAGCCTCCAAGTTAAGGCTTGAAGTAATCTTAAAAAAATATTAGTTTTTAAATTTCTTCAAAGAGAGTAGTTTAATAGCCACAAGAGATAAAACTTTATCCTTCACCTTCTAAATAACTTTATGATAATTCATCCAAACATCATTAAAAAAAGAATTATTACTCTCCAACCATAAGATTAGAGAAGGAATAACATTACGGATGTGCCATTTAGAATTCAAGAATCACATATTAAGCATATATTTGAGGGATAAATGAACATTAAAGTAGTTTAACTGAAACAGATCATCAAAATAAACCCAAATTTTAATAGCAATAGGATCAGAAATTAAAACATGATGCATATGCTCCAAATGGTAACAACATTGACACTTGGAAGGCAACATAAATCCTTTTTTTGTTAGATTATCATTCATGGGAATAAATTTATGAAAAATTTCTCCATACAAAGACGGCCTCAGTAGTAGGAATACTCTTACGCCAAATCAAGGAAAAAATATTATAAATATTTCTCCTAGATCTAAAAACATGCCAAGCACTCTTTAAGTGAAGACCACCATCTTTGGAAAAATCACATAAGATGATATTTTTGCAAGCAATATGGATAGGCAAGTTTAGAATTTGATGAATAATGCAATCAGGAATAACATTAGAGAGTTTCTCATAGTCCCAACAATTGTCTTTAAAAAAAGAATTAACCTTAAGCGAAGCAAACGAGGAAGAATTCAAAATAGAATCAATAGAATGTTTACCTGACCATCGATCTTGCCAAAAGAAAGCATTACCTTAATCAAGCCCCCAAGCAATGAAGGGCTCAACATCCCATTTAACCTTGCAAAGCCTTTGCCACACTCTAGAATTTCCTTACTTAAAACAACAAGTAGTAGGGTGCTTGCCAACACAGTATTTGGAAAACATAAAATTAGTCCAAAGGTTAACTTTAGCACAAAAATTATACCAAAGTTTAAAAGAAAAATCCATAGCTAAATTATTCATATTCTTGCATCCTAAACCTTCTTTAGTTAAAACACCACAACATTTATCCCAAGCAGCCCAAGTAATTTTGGAATTAGTAGAATTAACTTTCCAAAAAAAATATTGATAAGCTTATGAACTCTATTACAAATAGCTTGAGTCAGAAGAATAGTTTGAAAACTATAAATTGGTAAAGAACATAGAACACTTTTGATAAGAGTAACTCTACCACCAAAGCTAAGAAAGTTAGAGTCCCAAAAAATAAGCTTTTTCTGAACGGAGGCAATAAGATCATCAAAAAGAAAATTTTTTCTTGTACATTTAAAAAGATGGACACCAAGGTACTTAATGGGTAAATGAGCATGCATAAAACCAGTTAAATATTTAATGGCTAAAATATGATCATCAGAAATCCTCTTAGAAGCTATAAAATAGCTTTTATTTTTTCTAAGAGATAAGCCACTAACCAACTCAAATTGATAAAAAAAAATTCATAAGTTTATGAATTCAATTAATAGAAGCATTAGTAAAAACAATAAAGTCATCCGCAAAACATAAGTGAGATATGGGAAAACCACCCAAAGTTCTAAAAAAAAGAATAGGATTGTTTTCAAAAAGATTGGTAAGACCCCTAGATAAAAATTCAGCAGCAATAATAAAAAGAGCAGGAGAAATAGGGTCACCTTGCCTTAAACTATGAGAAGATTTAAAAAAACCATTATTAGAGCCTGTTGGTGGAATTTTGGAAAAAAAATCAGGTTTTGAAAAATATTAGTTTTCTTTGGGGATTTTAAGATTAAGGTTGAGTTCCAATTCTAAGGTCGAATCAACTCATTAGAAAGAGAATATCACTCCGAAGGACGAAAATAAACTTTCATAATGGTGTTCAGACTTAGAATTATATAATCTCATCTTGAATACTATGATTGGGTCCTAACTAGAACTTTATATGGTCCCGAGGGAACAAAGTACAGTTCGACTAAATACCCAATTACAATATTCAAGAAACATGATCGTCGCATTCACATCCAAAGCTTTATCGAAGAAGGATGTATCTCCCCGAAGGGAATTGACACCATACTACGATAATTCTTTCAATGCCACTACGATGATCATTATTTAACTTTTCCCAAAGAAAACTAATAAAGTTTTAGAAATTAAAAGTTTTTTAAAATCAGGTGTGTGTGGTTCCAAATCTCCTACGAGCGCAAGCCCTCGTAGTTAATTACATCATAGGGAGATGAAATCTCCTACGAAAACTCCTGATTAAAATAATGGAAGAATTTTGTTAGATTTTATAGGAGTGATATCAAAAAGAAATGAATTTTGGAGACTCAAAAGGGAATGGGTCAAAATTGAGCAGTTATTAACGGAGATAAAGGAGGAGAAGTAGGGGATACTTTAAGATTCCAGAACCATCCGGAAGTGTCCCAACTTAATTTAAGTGTTGGGCTTTATGTTTTAGGATTGAAATGAAGCTTTAATTAGAATTGAGCATGTTATTAGAAATTTGGGATTAGATTCCCGAAGTTTGGAGTCTTATAATCAAAGATCTGCCCCAGAACCTAAATCTATTTTGGACACTGGACCACAGTCGTCCGATCCTAACTAATGCAGTGCAAGGTCTGGACTTACCCCGGCCTGGATTGGGGAGCCAGCTAACCACCTAATCGATTTAAAAGAGATGAATCCGGTCTTTTATGAAAGAGTGGTAGGGACGTTTTAATTAAAGTTTTGGAGAGTTGGGGCCGACATCTAGAGATTCTCCTAAGTGACCCCTTTGACTTATGTTGGGTGCTAAAATGCTAAGGACTATGAAATTAAAATTTTGACTCTTTTAATTTGTATCTAATGCAATGCATGCTGGTCGACAACTTCCAAATCAAGTATGCTTGAAATTTTAAAAACAGGCTTATAAAATAATTTTTTAGAAGACTGGGCTTCCCCAGGTCCGGTACCTCGTCCTCATAGGTCAGACTATACGGAGTCTACCCACAGGAGGGGAAGGGTCTAAAGCAAGGAAAGAGTAATGCAAAAATATACATGCGACCCCGGGGTCGATCCCCGGCTAATTCCCTAGATTCGTTATCTTTCTATGTTATTTAGACTCACCAAAATTTTAGACTTTTAAGGTTATGAGTAGAAAACTTTCACACCCTCACGAGTCTCACGTATCCAGGCGAAAACAAAAAGCGGCATGCAATCGCCAAAAAACTAGTAAAAATAAGTAATTCTAAAGGCAATCAAATCATCACATCAAATATAAATTAATTAATAAATGTCCATAGGTAGAATTGCCTTGCTTATTACAAACTAGAATATTACAGAAAGTAAAGTGGCCGGGCACCACTGACAACAACCCAGATTCTAAACCTAGTAATGACGCAAGTTATTTTGAGTGGGATACTCTCAATCTTCAAATCTTCAATCTCATTCTTCTTTGGACTCATTTTCTTCAATCTTCTTGGAATCTTCGTAGTGGATTACCCAAATGGACGAGAGGGCACTTCCCTCTAAGGGGGAAGGCCACTCTTTCCTCTTTGGGTAAGGAAGAGGTATGATCCAAATTTGGATTTCCAAATGAAAAAGGAGTGTTCCCTAAAGGGGTATCCTTTCCTCTTTGGAATCCAAGCTTTGGGTCTATGTATCCCAACTCAAAATCAACTTTCACAACACTTGACACTTACGCAAATTACATTAATATCAAAATAAAAATCTAGACTCACCTGCAGGGTTATCCTAAGCAATTAATATATAAAAAGCAGTTATTCCCAAGCAGTTGCATATGAGCAGAAAAGAAAGTAAACACACTGGCCACGCTCTTTTTATGATTTGGGGGTTTTAGCAGCTGAAGCACCTGTGCAAAGAGTTTATAATATTTATGCATTTTTTGATTTGCCCCCCTTTTTATATTGCCCTGCATGAGCGTGACCACCTGCAGAAAACTGTGTCAACATCCAGATCGTATCTAACCTAAGGGTAATCTAGTCGCCAAACATATCAATCCATCCACAGAGTACAGAAAAAGTAAGCAGACACAGCAAAGCAATTTCATCCACAACATACAGTGAAAACTACGAAAACATCCGGCACACAGTAGTAAAGTAAACACCGGCCTAACCTAGATCTAGAGTTGGTTGTCCTAGCACATCATCTAAAGTGTGTGAGAAAGGTCGTGTGGCTGGGATAGATCGTAAAGTAGGTTATTAATTGAAGTTGTCTAAAAGTCTGGGTTCGTTAAGGTTTAAAAGGGGATTTAGATTTAAATTTAAGTATTAATGAATTAAAAATTTTAATTAGACATATTTTAAAAATAAATTTATTGCTACCTTTGTTTCACATCGAGGACGTGAAGTTTATTTCACCTTCCTTGGGGCTAAGCTAATAGCCTCGTAGGCCTGGGTTACCCAGTAGCAATCAGGGTTGATTAAGTTATTTAAATTTGTTAGAATTAAAAGAGTGAATTAATATAAAAAAAAAGTTAGTTACTGATTTTTAAAGTTTGATTAATTTAAGTTTGCCATTAATTGATTCGTGTGCCACCAGGCTCGAGGAACCAGCCTCCTTAGGACACTTAGCCCCGCAGCCCAGAGTAGTCCAGCCGATAAACCAAATTAATGTAATTGAATTAGAGATTTTAAAGCGTTAAATAATTAAAGGTTAATTTATTTTAAGATTTAACACCCCTTAGAATCCATTCGTGGCGTTGTGCCACCAGGCTCGAGGAACCAGCCTCCTTAGGAAACTTAGCCCCGCAGCCCGGAGTAGTCCAGCCAATAAACTTCATCTTTAGGGTGGTTGTTATGTTTTAAAGGATTTGTTAAGTGTTTTAAGCATTAAACCAATATTTTCTGGAGTTTTAGAGTGATTTGGAATTTTATAAATTTTTAATATTTTAATCATTTAATTAAAGGGTCAAAAGTTGAATTTTTGATTAAGCTCAAATTCTGGAATGTTTATATTTTATTAAAATACTAGACGTTACTACGATCAGTTAGAAGGTAAGTACGTTGAAATTGGATTTTTCTGCATTTTATTAGGGAGGTTTGAAGTTTTGAACTAATTTTGACTTAAAGTTGACCGATTTGTTGACTTTTTGATTGTAATACTTTTCTGGAACTTTGATATTTTTAATAAATACTAGACATCATTATGAGTTGAATGCAAGTGAGTTTGGGTGATTTGGATTTTTTTTTATTTAGTTATGAAGGTTTGAAATTTTGGGCATTTTAATGAATTTTGGGAGTTGTTTAATTAATGGCCCTTTTCTGGTTTTGCTTCAAACAAATTCCCAACTTCTTGAAAACACCTCCAAAGGTAAGAAATGACCTAAGGAGGGATCCCCAAGTGTTTGGGAAATTTTGGGATTTTTTAATTATTATTAATTGATTAAATTAATTAAAAGGGGTTTTTAGTTAAAATTAAATTAATTACAGAATTGCTATCAAATTAAGGGGCTTTTAATTTTCATGAATTAAGAGCTTGAATTTGGTCAGTTAGAGGGTTTATATGTATTTTTGGGATTTAAAATGGATTTATTACATTTTGGAAGTTTAAAGGCTTAATTAAGAATTAATTTAGGTTTAATTAAAAAAATTGAGTCTTTGTTTTGATTTTTAAAGATTGTAAGTTTTGTTTTATGATTGATTAGAGTTGATTGAGATTAATTTAGATTTTTAAAGGTTTTATTTGATTTATTTGAATTTATTGAACATTAAGAAAGAGATCCTTTAAAGAAAGGATCACCTAAATCTACTAGTTATTATAAAATTGATTAATGTCAAATCAAGGTATATTAGATCAGAGGATGGTGACACTAATTTTCTATGTTTATGTTTAATCCCGAAAAGGGATGTATATAGTGTATCCTAAATTTTCCCTAAGTTTACTAAGACACACCTTAATTATTGTCCTTAGTGTCACTAGGTTGTAGGATTGAGGTCGATGTCTTTCTAACCCTTGGACAATAAACTATAATCATATCAAAACAACCATGAGCAAAAGAAAGACGGTGATCCTAAAGCCCTATGAAGGGAATTTATAATGAATCACTCCAATCATAAGTTATGAAATAACTTATGAGTTCAAATGATCTATTATAAAAAAGAGATAGACATATGAAATTGGATTAAGATTGGTTAGTGATATATGCAAATATATTCTGATTAAAGTCAATCCAATCCCATAGCATGACCATATACAGTTATTGATCGCTTAAGCTAGGTTAACATGTATTTGAGAGTAAATTTTATTGGAATTATATATGGCAATGGGTTTAAACTCATTATCAGTGAAAAGATGATTTTACATTGATCCCATAAGGTTCTAACATGCTCGAATGGACTTTAGGTTGAATGTGTTATGAATTTACAAAAATAAAGATCAAATCATGATCAAGATTTTATAAAATCCACAACTTAGTTTATATTGAATCAAATGGCATAAGAAAATTACAGTGACTCAACCTTAAGCCCTATTATGTCTCTGCCGAAATCCAGCTCAATATACTTTATATATTTTCATTTAAAAAATAAAATTAAGTTTTGTGTATTATTAAAATTACTAATAAACTTTTAATCAAAATAATTTTTACTTATTTTTAAAATATATTAGTTAGAAATACGAACAAAAGGAACCCAAGAACTCCAAAAATGGATGAGAATTGAAATTCAGGTGAATTTTTGAAGTTCTAGTATTTTTTCTGGATTTATTTTAAATATTTTGAGTGCCTGGTCAAGCGGCGGCGGCGACCAGGACACACGGCGCGTGCAGGGACGTCCACGCGGACGGCGGCGGTCAAGCGGGACCCGCCACTTAACCAGCGCGGCAGGGCTTCGAGCCGTTCGATCCATCGCACAAGAGATTGGACGGCTGAGATCCAAGCCGCGGTATCAAACTCGATCCAGAATGATCGGACGGTGGATCCGATCTCTGCGGTTTGGATCAATGGCCAGGATTTAACCCACCGAGGATCTGGCCAAGCTGCGGTTAAAATGAGTTTAGACTGGGTTTAATCACGGCCGTAGATCCCGATAGATCAGATCCAACGGTCGCGGGCTCATCTTCTTCCTCCAGCCAGAACCGTGAACCCTAAACTCATTTTCCATTTCGTTCTCGCAAAATACCCAACCAAATGCTTTGAAAGTTTAGGCAGAGACGTAATACACTCTAAGGAAGAGTGGGGAATAATTTTTAAGCCATTTGATACAATATTGAATGTGTTATTTAAAAACCTAGAAAACAAACTAGGGTTTAGGATTTCTCACCGAAGGATGGATCAAATGAGTTGATTTTTTTTACGGATGAATTTGTAGACTGTCCACGTGTTGATCTCGTTCAGGATTCAATCTTGGAGGATCACTGGAAACGGAGTTGGAGGAGTTTAAACGGAAGTGGCTCTTGGTCAAGCTTCGATCTCGCCGCCGGCAACTTCAAAACGCTGAGGATCGATAGGAGAATCAAGGTTGAGCTCAATGGAGTCAAAACAAAATCATCAAAGCTCTGGGAGAGCTCTGGAATGCAAGATTACTTCGAATTAGTGGGATTCGTCCCTCTTGCCTATTCACGAGTGTGGAGCCTAAAGGGACGGTGGGGATTGATCAGGGAGAGTGCTGGGATGATGGACACCTGTTCCAGACTGTTAGGGGACTGGAGGAGCGGCTGCCTCAGGTGAAAAAGACATGGAGTCCTTTTCAAGCATAGGGGGACCACTGGGTTGATAGCTCGGGTCTAGAGCCATGCCAGCAGCTGGGGGAGGCCAGGCCAGGTTTAAGGAAGTCTCTGGAATCAAAATCAATGCTTGGACTGGCCTGAAATGGGAAGGGGAAAGAATTCAAATAGGTTTGACCGGGTGAGCCCATTTGAATTCCCATTGACTGTTTGACTGGTCAATGGGATCAAGACCTACTGAGTTGGCATCAAAGCAGGTTGTGAGGTCCCTCCCAATGGCTGGATGAGTTTAATTTGGGCTGGGTTTAATGGGTTGAAGGGTTTTGAATATGAAAATGGTCCTTTGATCCTTGAGTTGACTGGTGAGTTGACTTGTTGACCAGTCAACCCAATCAAGGGTTTATGTAGTTGCACCAAGGTAGTCCAAATGGGCTGATTAGGTGGATTGGAGGGTGATTCCAAGAGTCATGCATGTCAATTGAATCAAGAAGGCTTAATGGGCCCTTAATGGGCTTTTAGGCCAAAACTGGTTGACTTGATCAACCAGTTGGGTTCAGGGGCTGGAAATGAATTTAACATATTCAGAATGTCATCCTAAGTCTATTGGATGTGGTCCCAGGGTTTGGAGGGGTCAATTTGGTCAAAATCTCAATTTGAACCCTTAAGGGTCTTCTTAGGTCAACCCTGTTGACTTGGTCAACCAGGTTGGCTCAGGGGCTGGGAATGGGTTCAGTAGGTTTGAAATGAAATTTGAAACTTGCTGCAAGTGATTGCATTCAATTCAGAGTTCATTTGGTCTGAAATGCCTGTTTGAGCCCCATAGGGGTATTTTGGTCATTTTGGGCTTAAGGCCACTAGGGGCTGGAATAAGTCCAGAAAGATACAGTTTATTGATCAACATATCAAGATTAATAGTCTGGAAGAGACTACAGGCTTTGACAAGGGCTCGAAGGTAAAAAACTTTAAGGTGAGAGGTCCAGTGGCATAGGTTGTAAATATTTGAAGGTTTTACAGCCTTTGGATTTTAATTCAAATTTTGGGGTTAGAGACCACAGAATGGACTCAAAATTGGAGGGTAACCTCTAGAGACACGTCTTATCACTTTTCAAGTGATAGACCCTGAATCAGAGACCATTTGACTAGGTTTTGGAATGTTTGAAAATTCTTTGAAAAGGGTCTTTAGGACAAGACCTTAAGACTTTGAATTTGAGTTTAGACTTCTGGATTTGATATGGATTTTAAGTTTGAATGATTAGTATTTAAGTATCCAAATCATTTATAATCATCTGGTGATTGTTAATGAATGGATGAGGTCAAAGCTAGATTGAAGTTTGGATCAAAGTCTAAGTTGAAGGTTGGATTGTTAAATTGATTTGATCAAGGTTTGGATATGTTTGAAACTTGAATTAATTTGAATTTGAGTTGAATGAAGTTTGAGACTTAAATTGATCAAAGGTAGGAATCAAATTGAAGTTGGAGTTGATCAAATGTAGGAATTGATTTGAGGCTGAGGTTGATCAAGGGTGGGGTTTTGTTTGAGTATTGATTGATCCCAGAATCTATAGAAGTTCTAGGATTTGGATATGGAAAAATCTTAAGCTCTAGAGTAGGCCCTAAGATCTTGGATCTAGAAGGATCTTAAGGTCTAGAGTGGATCCTAGGGTCTAGGATCGGATCTGGATTCTGGAAGGGTCTTAGTGACCTCATATAAAAATGAGGTCAATAGAGCCATTAACAATAATAGAGAAATAGACATCTTCAATACATATCTTAATAAGCTTAAAAAAAGCTAAATAAAAGCTAAAAAACTCCAAAATATGATAAATAAAGTTCCAATCAATATTATCATAAGCCTTTACAATATCAAGCTTTAAAATTAAATTACCCCCTCTCACTCTAACATCCAAGTCATGATAGAATTATTGATCCAAAAAAGTTTTATCCATAATGGCCCTACCTTTCACAAAACCCATCTAAGATGGAGAGATAATTTTAGGTAAAAGATAGGTAAGATGATTCAGAAAATTTTATAAATCAATTTGTTAAAAAAGGTATAAAGACTGATAGGTCTAAAATCATTCCAAGTGTTGACAGAGTTATTTTTGAGAATAACCACCATAGAGGAAGAAGTAAAAAACTTAGGAATAGAATTACCAGCAAAGAAATCCAAAATAGGAACATAAATATCAATATTAATAATGTGCCAAGATTTTTTTAAAAATTGAGTGGAAAACACTATTCACTATTCATATTAAACAGAGTATCTTTAACTTACTAGAAAGAAGGAGGCTTAGAGAGATTCACATTCCCCTCTTGAGATATAAGGCTAGGAATAAAAGAATGATCAATAATCTTAGCCATGTTAAAATTCTTATTAAGATGGGTTTGAACATATTGAACAACTAAATTATCAATCTACACAGTGTTCTTAGTAATAGAACTATCCTCCCGTTGAATTTTATTGATATAACTTTTATCCCTTTTCCTCTTAACCAACAAATGAAAATATTTAGTATTGTTATCACCTTTAACCTTTTTTTTGTTTTTGATAAAGCAATAATTGCATTAAAGGGAGTGAGAAAAAAACAAGAAAGCAACTATACACTATCACCTACTGATTCCTCCTTCAATAGTTCAATAAATGAACGAGGAACCTTATTGAGAACTAAATCATCCCAACAAAAAGAACCAAAAATGGCATAGATAGCAGATAAGTCTGCTAACTTATTACCACTCCTATCTATACAATTAAAGATTACATAACTAAAATCTTTAATAAAAGAAAACTCTTCAAACTTATTCCCATCTTTTTTGTAAGAATTTTGAATGAACTTGATTACATTTGCATTGTCTCCTTCTATCATGATGCCTTTATATTCCATCATCCAATCTTTTAACATCTCTTTAATATTCTTCATAGCAAAAAGCTCCAAATAAGCACTATTCCAATGTTCACAAGTTTTACCAAAAGCAAAAAGAAACATCCCTTTCTAATCTCTGAATAATCCACCAATTCCTCCTTTGTAAGAAGATAACAGAGCTGCATCAACATTCACTTTGATCCAATCGGGTGGAGGAGGATGCCAAGCTTTGTCCAACAACAATTGCTGATTGACATTCAACCTTCCCGAATTGCTCCATTCGAAAGCTTTATGAACAGCTGCATAATTGACAAATTCAGAAGCTATATAAATAGCCGATCTTTCATATTTTCTGTGGATTAACTCATTCCTCCCTTTCCATGTGAAGTAAACAATGTTGCAGAAGATGTTTAACATAAAAGGATTTATACTCCTCATCCAACTCCAATGATCTTAAAAGCAGGTAGCTGTTGGTATCATAAACCCTCATTGATTTAAAAGCAAAATAACCTCATTCAGTTTCTTACAACTCACTATCAAATGCTCCATATCTTCTGCTTTATTGAATCCCCTTGGACAACAGCTATTAGAAAGCAATCTTTTGTATTATAAGAAGCTAAAAGTTGGTAAAGCATTATTTAATAACCTCCACCAAAATGTTTCCACCCTTGCATTCAGCTTTGCTTTTTTCAAACACTTCCAAAACTTTTATTCTTCAAAATGTTGATTTCTCGACGAATATGTCATTGCTAAAATAGACTTACCTGAACCTTCTTGAATGAGTTCTAGTTCGTCATCCTAACTATTTGAAAAAAAGTTGAACTTTACAAATTCTCTCTATGAGCTCATCACCAAAGTATTTCTTCATCTCATCCACATTCCAACTTCCTTCCATTATAAAGTCATTAACAGTTTTCACATTACAGTCTATGCTCCCCATGAATGTTGGCCACTTGTTAAGGCTCATGTCAATGATCCATATATCATTGAAGATATCAATTGACTCCCCATTTGCTATCTTCCATCTCACTATCTTTTTAAGACACCTACTTCCATCCTTAATTAGTTTCCAAGCCGGTGAACAAGATTTCCTACCAGCATTTTGATCCCAGATCTTTCCATATTTCGGGTATAAGCATTTATGCAACATAGAGTCTTTATCATGTACATATTTCCAAGCTAGCTTTGCTTTTAAAGATCCCATTTTGGTAGAACATGAGTGCAATCCACGGCCACCATTCTCCAAAGGTTTACACATATTATTCCAACTCATTTAATGAAATCCTAGATCTTCATTCATTTTCCTCCTAATAAAATTTCTATAAAGCTTATCAATCTCATTCAAAGTACTAATTGGAATTAAAGAATGAGTAGATTGGAAGGATGGGATTGAGAGCAATACTGACTTAACTAGTGTGATCTTCCCCGCCAAAGAGATGAACTTGGTACCCCAAGTATTTAACATTTTTAATACTTTGCCAATTACAAACTGGAAATCCATCTTCCTTAGTCTTCTTAAAGCCACCTTGACTCCAAGATAAAAAAAATCTTTGGTTGATTTGAATCCCATGATGTGTGAAATAGACTTCCTTTTCCTCCTTCTCACTATTTTGCCAAATAAAATAACTGATTTGCTTTCATTGATTTTATACCCAGTTATATCACAGAATTCCTCCAAAATTCCTTTGATATTCTTGACACTTGTTACCTTTGCATCCGAGAAGATTACTTTGTCATCCGCATAAATCAAATGGGAGATCTTTGGGCCATTGGAACAATTCTTTTTGCCAATTGAGTCCTCTTCTAAAAGAGCATTAGGCAATAGTTGAGAGCAAATGATGAATAGGAATGGTGACAATGGACATCCCATATGAAAACCACACTATTCTTTTATCCCATCAGTTAGTTTTTCGTTAATCATCAGAGCAAAAGATGGATTTATAACACAATCCATGATAAGTTTAGAGAAAAAAACCTGGAAATCCAAAGCACTCCAAAGATTTGTTTAGAGCCGGCCAACCCATGGAATCATATGCTTGCTCCATGTCAATTTTGAATGGAACAAACCCATTTGAAGATTAAAAGTTTGAAACTTATGATAAATTTCTTAAGCTATAAGAATATTTTATAAAATTGATCTCCCTTTTAAGAAGACCACTTACTCATTAGAGATTAATTTTGGGATCATGCCACACATTCTATTCAACAAAACTTTTGTCGCTACCTTGTAAATTGTTTTGCACAAACTTATAGGTCTATAATTGGATGGATTAGAAGGATTACTTACTTTAGGGATCAACACAATGATAGTTTCTTTCCAACTCACACACATATTGGCTGATGTAAAGAATTGGTTCAAAGCATTCCAAACATCCTCTTTGATAATAGACCAATAATTCTTGAAAAAGGAGTATGTTATGCCATCACTTCCCAGAGCAATGAATCCCACTGATTCTTTAATCACTTTTTCCATTTCTTCAACAGAGAAGTTTTATCTTAAGCATGGTTTATCCTCCTCATTCAGCATTCTTTTCGGTTTAGGCCACCCGTCCAAGGAACATGTTTTTTCTCCCCATTTTCCATTGAAGAATCTTAGGAAAACGTTCTCAATATGATGTTAATCATTCATAATGCCTCCATGTTCATCTTTAATGCTATAATAAAATTTGAGTTCATTCTAGCACTAGCAAATAATTGAAAAAATCTGGAATTGCAATCACCTTCAGCCATCCATTTCACTTTTGAACACTGCCTGCACCAAGTGTTGAGGCGAAGTAAAGTTGAATTGAGCTCACTGATTTTGGTCTTTAAACACCAAATGTCTTCAATTGGTAAAAAACCAGCCTCTGCTTCTTTTAATTGCAATTGCAAAATTTCTTTCTTTAACCTCTCTTTTTGTTGATTCAAGTCTTTCAACTTTCCTCTACTCCAAAGGAATAGAGACTTCAAGGCCCTATTCATTTTCTGATTGAGAACTTGAGCTGAGCTCCCTCTAGTTTTCATGTCCCAAGCCTTCTTTACCACTGTATCCGAAGCTGAATATGAAGACCAAACATCTTCATATTTAATAGTTCAAAAATATTTTACATAATGGGACAGTGGTTTGAAGCTATTCTGGGAAGATGTTTTACCACTAAACCTTGAGTAAAATTAATGGCCCAAGAGTTCACAAAGCATTTATCTAGCTTTTCTAGGATTTTGTCATTGCTCGATTGGTTGTTACACCAGGTAAATTTTGGCCCAACATAATTTACTTCATGGAGGTCATTGCAAGTGATAAAGGACTTCATCTTTTTAAGACCCAAAGAAAAGGTGAATCTCCTACCACCCCTTTTATCCTCCTTGGAAAGTATATAGTTTAAGTCCACACCAATGACCATAGGAAAATCAACATTAACATAATCTTCCAACCTTTCCCAAAGATATCTTCTCTTGTAAACATTTTTGTTGCCATATATAGTAGCTATTCTCCATTTGATTTTGTTTGCCACTTCCAAATCTCTAATGATGTATTGGGAAGAAAATTCTAGAACAGTGAAAGATGCCAGTGAAAGATGCCAAATTGCTTCTCTAAGTTACCATAATACCTCCAGACAATCCTTCAGAAGGGACATGAAAGTGATACTAACCAGAACCAATCAAAGAATTGACATCGTTGCTATCAATACTAGTCATCTTAGATTTCAAAATACCCACGAACAAAACATCATAGTCTTTGTCCACCTCCTTGAGATATAGAGAAGCCTTTTTTTTCTTGGCTCCTCTACAATTCCAAAAAACTATTGAAGTCATTTTTGGGTGAGAGGGGAAGATTTCCCCACCTTCTCCCTTGAATCTCCTTCCATTCTTCTATTTCTAGCTTCTGATCTGATTGGACCCAGGCTCTTCAATTGCTTAGCACCTTTCTTTTTATTTACAGAATTTCCATCTTCCTTAAAATTCCCTCCATAATTTATATTTTTGACAAAATTTGAAACTCTCTCACCTCCTTTCTTCTGCTCAGTAATCTTCACAGGAGATTCAATAACCATCTCATCTTCCTCATTCAGATTATTTAAACAATCATACTTGTTATTAGTGAAGCAGCTATCATTTTGCTTGCAGTCCATGCCATTTCCCAGATCACCAGACAAAGAAGACAAGAGGCCTTCTTGGACTGAACTTCTGAAATGATGGAATTTACATTTGATTGAACATTTTTTTCTTCTATTCTGGATTGATCTACATCTATCTGAAGAGATTAAAGATACCTTCCAGATTCTTCAGGTCTTACTACTTCAACAGTATTTTCTTCCAACACTGTAACTATTTCAGTATTTCCAACAACATTTATTTTATTCTTCAACAGTTTAGCATTCCTTCCGGATTCTTCGGGCCTTCCTACTATAGTAGTATTTTCTTCCAACACAGCAACTGTTTCAATATTTCTAATAGCATCTATTTTATCCTTCAGCAGTTCAGCATTCCTTCCAGCAGCATTGAGTAGCCGATCTTCAAGATTCTTCACAACAATCCTATTATTGACTTGTTTTTCCAAGAGTTTAAATTCTAGCTTTTTTGAATTCTTCCTCCCATAATTCACATGGACCCAAGGTCCATATTCATCTCCAGAATCATGAGCACCTCCATGAGTTTTACTTTTATTAGTATCTCCACCAAAACCTGCATTTTCCTTCTAGTTTACACTGAGTGCTTGAGGCTAAATGGGAACTACTCTTTCAGTGCAATTTTCTTTCAAGTGTCCTAACTTCCCACAAGTAAAGCAGAATGTGGGAAGTCTTTCATATTCAATGCATTGGAAAAATTTACCCAAACTTCCTTCAACCCAAACTCTCAAGGGAAGTTTTTTATCAAGCTTTACCCGGACACAAACTTTAGCAATTTATCTTTTCCCCCATTGAAACATGTTCCCGTCTATCAAATAAGGAATGCTTACCATGGAAGCAATCCTACATACGTTTATCTCATCCCAACTTTGTAATGGAAGATTCGACATACGAATCCATATAGGGGCAGTCAATCTTTTGAAGGAAGTAGGAGAGAATGATGGGGTCCATCTATCCATCCGCACTATACTCCCATTCACATACCACAGCCCGGTGGTGAACACCCTATCCATCACATCTTGATTCTCAAAAGCATAGAGAACCTAGCCCATACCAAGTAAGGTCAAGTGAAACTTTCCAAAAACTCCCCATTGCCTCCTTAGCTCCATACTAATGATATGGAAAGGAATGCTTTCACCAAAAATTTTAATCACCAAAGCTTTTTGAAGCCTGTTTGAATTCTCCAGCTCATTCCCTGTATACAGTTAATTAGTTGTACCATTTTCAATGAATCCTTCGCCCAGATCAATATCAATTGCTCTTATGTTTGTTTTCTTACTCCAAGAATTCTTTAGTTCATTACTAGACTGTTGTTTAGTGTTTTCCAACCAGTTAGTAGGCAATTTGCAAGTTCCAAGATCACCAGATACATAGTTTCTGACAATGCTTAGTTTAAAAGTTCTATGCTCAAAACAGGAATTATCCTGCCGTAGAATAACAGAAACAATACCACCTCCTATCTCATCTTCCAAGTTCTGTACACTTGGAATAGGACTGAGTTTTTCTTCCTCAGACCCATCTTCAATGTTAGCTCCTTCCTTCCTTACAGTCATTGAGTTACTTAAAACATTCTCAGAGATTGGTAAATTTAACTTAGCTGTTAAGTTTTTATTATCACCACATATTCACTTGTCATCATAAGGAAGATTATTGTTAAACTCATTCGAGAAATTCATAATTATCGCTGGCCTGAGGTCAGGGATTGCATTTGAATAATCAAATTTATTAACATAAATCTTCATATCTGATGAAGAAGCTTCACATTCATTAGATTTCTGGTACGATTCCACACTAGTCTTCAAAATTCGAAGAGTAATACATGTAGAGATATTCAAAATATCTTTTCCCTTTCCTTCGACAAAATCAATTTTCTTCTTAATGGTTGAATCACTCACCTCCTTGATTACCAAAGGTTGCGCAGTCAGCTTTATACCCACGTCATTCTCATCCAGACTGAGATTCATTCGACGATGATGTTCGTCTTCTCTAACTTATCCACCTAATCCTCCAGCTTGACCAGGTGCTCCAACTGATGGCCGGTGGCCTTCTGCCATCATCGCCTAAATGCCAGCGATGAAGGTGGCCGATAACCGGGAAATCGAAAATTTGAAAACTGAACGGGAGTTTCTCTTCAAGTGTTTAGCAGTTGCTTTTTTCTTCCAAAAAACATCTTCCTGAGCTTAGAATTTAAAAAACTCCTCTTTAACATTTTTTAAAAGAGTGAAGTTAGCATCAGAAGGATCAACTTGGCAAGAAAGATCAATATTATCAATAAGTTGCTCAGCTTCCAAAATATTAAAAAAAGATTTCTAAAGACATTATGGCTCCACCAATTTAAAACTTGCTTAAGCCTTTTTAGCTTAAACCAAAGTCTCCTCATTCCAAAACTAGAGTTATCCGGGTGTAAATGATCTTGCCAATTATTTTGAACAACATCTAAAAAAGAGTCATAAAGTAACCACATTTTTTTAAATCTGAAATGAGAAGAACCATTAAATTGTCTAAAATTTAGGCTAATAAGCAAAGGAGAATGGTCAGAAAAGTACTACTAAGATGCTGCACATTAATGGAGTTAAAAGCATTAAGCCAAGAGTCATTAAAAAGCACAAGGTCCAAATGTTGCCATAAATTACCTCAGTTCCAAGTGAAATTATTACAAAAAAATCAACATTAATTAAATTACAATACAAAATCATATTATAAAAATCCTCCATAGACTGATAAGAAGAAGAAGAACCTTTTATCCTTTCAAAAGGGTTAGTAATAGCATTGAAATCACCACCAAAAAGCCAAGGAAAATTTCAAATACTATGAAAATTAATGATTTGTTCACAAAGAAATATCCTGATGTAACGAGACGAAGCAGCATACACAAAAGAAGAACAACAATGAAAATTGAAAACTTTAACTTGACAATGCAACACTTGAGTAAAATCACCAATAACATCAATTTTAACCTGGTCTTTCAAAAAAACCCAAATCTTGTTAACCACTTTCAAAATAGCATAATTAAAACCCAAAAATTGAGATGTGTTTATCAACCTAGAAGAAGAAATAAGCGGTTGCACAAGAATAAAAATATTATGAACATGACATAAATTCTTAACATGAATTCTAGAAAAGAGACAACCAATTCCTCTCCCATTCCAAATAATAGAATTAAACAAAAAACATAATTAATGAGTAGTATGCGAGTGAGTGGTTCTAGGAGATTGCAATATAAAATGTTGTTTCTTCCTACCTCTTTTACTATGCACCTTAATAAAACTAGTATCACTATCATCCTTAGAACATTTAGCAACAATTCCCATATCCTTAGTATCAATAAAGGCATCACTATTATAATGAGAAGTTCAAGGAGTTTTACTATCATTTTGTTGGATCCCTTGATTAATCTATTGAGGACATTCATCCTCCATAAATATCCCATCATTCTCCATATTACCTTAATCCCTCACAGTAATGCCTTCAATGCATTTTCCAAGAGGAGAGCTATTCTCCACAGAAACAAGTTTACCTTCCTCCAACAGAATATCATTAGCTTCAATCTCATTCTCCTGTTCATTCAAGGGATAAGAGAGGGTGTGAGAAAGCATATTACCATTCAAATCTAATAATTTTTTGTTAGTCATATAAGAATGGATGGAATCAAAATTAACATCATTTTGGGTATCAACATTAGGAAAAGTTTTCTCCACATTATTCTCACAGATAACTGGTGCAATAAAAGAGGTTTTAGTCCTCAAAAATGGCATTTTTATGAAAGCCATTTCATTTTTTTACCTTTTTTGTTCATACATACAAAAATATTTTCACAACATATGATTTTAAAATCATACGTACGATCATAATTTTGTAGTGTATGATAGATCATTTTCCTTTAAATAGAAGGATCTTTGGTAACATTATTCATTCTCTTTCTCATTTGGTCTGAACCCTCTAGAGCCCACATCTTAGGAATGGCTAGTAGCAGCAAACAACCCGGCCTCTCTAAGGGATCTTCTTCTAGAACATATAGGGATGATAACTTCTTATCTAAAGAGAATGAAGATGCCTACTTTAAGTATTCTACTGCTAAAATTACCCCTTCTCAACTTCTCATATAGGGTCATCTTCATTTCTTTGTTATGCCCTTATTTGCTTCAACTCTACTTCCATTTACATAACTCTTATATATGCCTATCATAAAGAGACATTTTAATACTTTTTAGACAACATGAAAGTTAAACAGTACCACTCTATAATTACTTCATAAGTTCTTAAGCAATGGGTAGATATTACAAAGGAAGATCTAGACAACTTTCTCCATATGAGAACCCAAGGGATTAGAGCCCATACTTTAACCTTAAGAGCTAACTTTGATTAGTCTGATATTAATTAAACTCTTAGAGGTGTCATCCAATGGGTCATTTTTCTCGAGTTTATACTCTCAATCAAAGTTCAAGATCATCTAGCATGTTTTGAGAACCTCAATTATTCCAAAAGCTGATGATCACATTAACATGACTCCTCTTTTATCCACAGTCACTTATTTAATAATGACTAAAAAACCTTTTCATGAAGCCCACCCCATCATGGATTATATTTATAATCTTTCTAAAATTAGACTTTCACATCATAGTAGAAAGAAATATGTGGCTTTAGGACATCTAGTTGCATACATTTTAGCAAAGAAGTATAATATTATCCATCCAAATCCTCCTATTAAACTCCCTATGTATTTTACTAATGCCTCTTTTCGAGCACTTTTTGGGCAAGATAAGAGTTTTGAGAGTCATGATTTAGAGGAAGAATGGCGAGCTCATGCTCTAGCACCTACACCTGCACCTGGACCTGACCAGAATTTCTACCAGGAAATGTTCCAGCACTTTGATAGATTGGAAACTCATTTTGATCAATGCTTTGATCAAATTAAGAATCACTTAAATTACTAGGAAAAAAAATATCAGGAAAATATGGGTTTGATCCATGGTCAATTTGACACAGTCAACACGAATATAGCTATGGTGAATAGTTACTTTTTAATATTCAACCCACCACCTCCTCCATATCAGGGACCCTCTGACTACTATATGTACTTCTTATCATTGTTGCTTATAAGTTTTTGTGTTTGTTGTTGTGATGTTTCTTCTATGAGTTTAGTGTTTTCATATGTTATTTTGAATCTCAGTGGTGATGTTAGATGAATGTTGTTATGTGGAATGAAATGAGAAATATGTTTGTATGTGCTCCTTGATATCAATGGAATCATGGAATATTTTGTTCATTTGCATTGAATTACATTTCTTGATATATATATGGTTTTTCCTGAAGAGACTAATAAAAACCATATGGTATATAAATATGTTTGTTTGAATTACATTTCTTGATATATATGGTTTTTCTTGAAACAAACATATATGGTTTTTCTCATCATGGAATATTTTGTTCATTCTTGATGAGATTAATAAAAACCAAATTAAAACTAAACAAATACAAAATATTATAAAGAAAGTTCCAATCAATGTTGCATAATCCTTGGAGATATCATGATTCAAAATGATGTTGCCACCTCTCACCCTAACAACCAGATCATGACAAATTCTTGGGCCAAAAGGATATTATTAGAAATAGCTCGACCCTTAACAAAACCCATTTAATAAGGAGAAATAATTTTAGGAATGAGAGAAGTTAATCGATTTATAAGAATTTTAGAAATCAACTTACTAAAGAACTAATAGGTCTAAAATCATTCCAATTACTAACATAATTGCTTTTAGGAATGAGAACAATAAAAGTGTAAGTAAAGAATTTAGGAATAGTGTGACAAGAAAAAAAATCTAGATCATCAGAAAAAAGATCATTACTAATAATACACCAAGCTTTCTGGAAAAAACTTAGTGGTAAAGCCATATGGCCCAGCCACATAATCAGCATTCATATTATGTACAATTTCTTTGATTTCCTATAAAGTAGGGGTTTTAGAGAAAAAATCATTATCATCATTAGATATGAGATTAGGGATAACACAAGGGTTATCAATAGGGTAAGAAGAAAGTCCTTGCTGAGGCAGTTATAAAAATGTTGAACTGCCAAATTAGCAATTTCCTCAACAACCTCTATAACAGAGCCAACATCATGAGTGATTTTATTAATACAGCTTCAATATCCTCTTGACAAATGTAAAAAATATATGATGTTATTATCACCTTCAACAAGGTGCATCACATCTACTTTTTGTTTCCAAACGGATTCCTCCTAAGCTTGTAATTTAAAAAGGAAATCTTTAGCATCCCTAAGGAAACTGAAATTATCATCAGAAGGAAACAATTGATAGTTAAGCTCAATAGGGTGCACTTTATCTTCAATGTTTAAGATATTGGTGAAAATATTTTTAAAAACATTTATATTCCACCACTTAACTTTTTTACTTAAGTCTTTTCAATTTAAACCATATTCTATTCATGCCAAAGATAAAATTATCAGGATGCAAAGGGGCATGCTATTTTTCCTGAACCAAGTCCAGAAAAGAATCATGAAGTAACCACATGTTCTGAAATCTAAAGTGAGGTGAAGGACCCATATGCCTCATCTTGAAGCTAATTAAAATAGGCAAGTGATCAGAAACAGTTCTGCTAAGGTGTTTAACTGAAATATAATTAAACGAGTTAATGTAGCTATTGTTAAACAACACACAGTCCAACCGTCGCCATATATGATCACAATTCCAAGTAAATTTATTACCATAGAAACTAATATCCAATAAGTTAAAATCCATAATCATATTATTAAAGTCCTCCATAGAATGATAAATAAAAGTAGATCCCCCAATACGCTTAGAGGGATTATAAATAGTGCTAAAACCACCACCAATAAGCAAGGTCAAGTTATAAATACTGTTGAAGTTAGTGAGTTGCTCCCATAAAACTTTTCTAGTAATACAAGAATACCTAGCATACAAAAAAGAAGAATAATAGTTCAAATTTATAAATTCAATATCATAATGCAGAACTTGAGTAAAATCTCCAATAACATCTATCCGAATAGGATCCTTCCAAAACACTCATACCAAATGAGAGTAAGATAGGGTTTATTTTTAATTTGAAATTACCAATTCATCATAATAGAAATCCCTTACAGTTAATTTCATCTTAAGAAGGGTATTCCTAAGAAAACTCTTGATTAAAGATAAGGATAAGAGTAGGGATTTCAAAAGAGATAACTCAATGTTGAATAGTTCTTCTTGAGTCAAAGGATAACTAAACCTAGTCTATCCTATGTTGGATTTTATAATTTAAGATGGAATTTTTTAGTTTGAGTTGGAATTTTATTTGAAATATGGGATTATAGTTTTAGAGGGCGAGGACTTGTGTTTTGGGTCAACCTTAGAACTTTAATAAAAAGTGAATCACTATATAGTAGTGATTCAAACCTTATATAATGATATACAAAATAAGTACGATGGGACTTATATTTTTTACTCTTAAAAAGAGTTTTAGGAATGCCCGATGCTCCTAGACTTATGTTCCAAGTTAGAATGGGAATGTCAGAAACAACTCCACTTAATCATTTTAAAAGTATGATCACAGTCTTTTGTAAATGCAAGATATGTGAACTATTATTATTATTTAAGTTTTTGGAATATAGGGCTGACATTGAAGAAATCCCAAATGGCCCATAACCATGAATGGTGGATGTGGACAAGTAAATTATAGCTTTTGATTCACTTTATGTTTCTTTAATCAATTTTCATAACTAACATTATACTATCTTGAAAGATAGACAAAAGGTTCACTCTCAATTATAAAATAGAAATGATATTTACTTGCATTTTCAAACACATCATAGGGAATGTAAAATTCATCTCAAAAGCTAAAATTAACATTCATCTATCATTTTAAAAATGAAAATAACCAAAGAATAAAATTATAGTCTTCCTCCAAAATATTTTTCCCCTACTTTAGAGAACTAAAATAGTTTTTTTTTTACAATGTTCTAGACTCCCTATAAAGGAAAAACTCTATAGCTAATTACATTCCCAGACAAGTCATGAGAAAACTCTTGATTCAAGTGGATACTAGACTTTTCATATTTATAAAGATTTGATCAAATATTTCATTATAGATAGATTCATTGAATTGAATGGTAGGAAATGCTTTATGATTTACTTATTTTCTAATGTTTCATTAGCAAATTATTTAGGATTTGGATACCCTTGTTAGAGAGGAGAAATTAAGAATGTGTACACAATCTGGACTTATGTCTACTTGTAATGGACTACCAGCTAACAACCTAAGAGTTATTCAACACCTTATGAATGTTAGATAGAATGCTCTTTATTAATTGAATCAAGGTTGTTGAAAATTTAACTAGGACTCTTTAATATGCAAATGTACCTAACTAGCACAATGCATGATGTATGATTTATGAAGTAATGTATAAATATAACTTTAATCCATTTATTTATAATTAAAAGTAAAGTATAAACTAGAGTATGCTATAAAAGAACGGAGGCAAAGTTCCACCACAAAAGGCTTGGATTTTTACTCTATATAATGTAGATTTAAATATGATTGCAAACTTTATCCTTCTAATCTTTTGGCTTATGGACCTTCTATAAAATTCTAAAAAATAATGATTTTTAAAGGAAGAAGAGTCATTTTCGTTTAGAACCTACAAGTGTGTATAAGAATTCATAGTTAAAATTTTTATGACTCTTTACATTTTTACAACTCAATCTACCTACTACAAGTGATACAAATTTAGATTTACAATTATAGCATATTTGCATTCTACCCAATGTAGAAATGTAAATATTGACATTAACTCCACAAATGCAAATAGAATATACTGAAAAGTAAGGTACACTACAAATAAAGTAAATGTGCAGTGCCAATATTTATCAACGAAATGAATGTATGAAATCTCATAATATAAAAAGTAAACAAATAAAGCAAATAGACACCCTCCATACAAGGTATCTCACATCACAACAAATCACCAGTCAAGCTTAGGCTAGAGTTGGTTGGCCTAACAAAATATTTGAAGTGTGTGTCAAGTTGTTTGGATTGGATAGGTCCTTAGGTTTAATTTTATTTAAGTTAACTATAATTTATATATTTTTTTTTAAGTTGAAAAGGATTTAATTTAAATTTAAGTTTTAATGATTTAATATTTTAGGTTTTATTAAAATTTTTAAGTGTTTAAATTATTTAGCTTTATGTTTAAAAGAACATAGTTTTCAACAACTCCAATGTGCTAGAAGTCATTGATCAACCTCCTACGTTGATAGTTACAATGCATTTGATTCCCCCTAAGAGATCAAATCAAGTGCATAGAGTCCTTCATTTTACTTAAGAGTTTTATTTACTTAGGTTTTATAGAGCCCCATTAATTAATCACTTAAAACCTTCAAGCTCTTAATAGAAAGGTCTTAGGCTTTCAAATGCTATGTGTATGATTTCTTCTAAATGGTCAATCATGTGCATATAGCCTTCAAGACTATTAAAGTTATCTAGTTAAGTTTCTTCCATTTATTTAATTCTTTTTATTTGATTTATATAACTAATTTAAGTTGCATTTGATTTATAATTATGGTTTATTTATTTTTAATCAATTTATTTTTATATAATTTACACAAGTTTTTATTTTATTTAATTAATTTTAATTTTCTTAAATTCAAATAATTATTAATTAAATTATTTTAAATGTTTAAGCTATTTTATTTAATTTATTTTAAAACTTTTTAATTTATTTAAATTAATCATTCTAATTTTTATTTTTATTTATTTTATTTATTTAAATTTTAATTTATTTTTATTTTATATATTTAACTTGGATTTATTTTAAAATTTAAATTTAAATTAAATTGACTTATTTTTTATGCATTAATCTTTTTCATTTTATATTACATTTATTTTTATTTATGTAGTATTATTTATTTTTTATACATTTAATTCTATGTAAATTATTTTCTTTATTTAGTTATGTTGACCAAAATTTGATTTTTTTAATTTTGTTTAATTTTTAGAGGTTTATCATTTATAATAAATTCTATTTTCTTATGACTTGAATGCAATTTAGTTTATATATTTAGGATTTTCATTTAGTTAATTATTTTTAACAATATTGGTTATTAAATGAATTAACTAATTCAAGTAATTATTAACTTTGATTTTTGAGCAAAATCAACTCTAATCAATTGAAATCATCAATAGAGGACAAAAAAGATCTCTAATGACGATAACAAGAGTTTAAAGTAATTTGGAGTTTATTTTTATTTTTAATTTTTTAATTAATTATTTATTAATTTATATATATATATATATATATATATATAATATATATATATATATTTAATTTACTGATGGGGATTTTATTTTTTTCCTTAAAGATTAATTGATTTAGAGTTGATTGAGCAAATTTTAATATTAAATTATTTATTAAAATGCATGGCGGGGGAAATGCATTAAATAAAAGTGAAAATTACAAAGTCCTTTAGAGGAACCTTTAGCTCACTTCGGCTCGGAAGAACTACAAAAAAAGTAAAATAAAAACCAAAGAGTTGAAGGTCCCTTCTAAGCAGAAGTACAAAATCATCTAGGAATATTCTAGGGTGGCCAGGAGCCCACACCCCAAAAATAGGAAGATCCAATTATTAGCTTTCAACACGCACTTCCTAAAAAAATGCTTGGAAACAAAAACATGCACATAAAAAATCTGAAATGCCAAGTGTTATAGCATAGATATGCTTAAGTATAGATCAATAGCATAGTTAATATTAAAGTAAAAATAGAATAATAGATAAAAAGAGACCGGAGAAACATCCAATTCCATAACAAGCTATAGTTGATAATACCACCTCAATAAGCTAGAGTATAGGCAAGCAATTAGGTTTTATGATTATACTAGAATAATCAAAATGCATAGGATATTATGATTTTGCATGCATAGAGCACAAAACAAAAAGGAAAACCCATCTAAACCATTATATAAAGGAAAAGGATCAAGGCATACTAATTCCCTCAAGAGTTTCGACCTGAAATAAGGATAAACAAAGAAATGGGATGGAAGGATGCAAATGGAGAAAAATCCACATAAATAGGCCAAAGAGGTAGCCGATCATGAATGATAATAGTTGTAAGGAAAAAGCATAAAACACAAGCAAGAGTTTATATAGGGAACTATTGAGAAAGTTGCTACTTAGCTTCGCATACTTCACATTCTTGCAACTTATATGTTTTGATGATTCAAAATATTATTGTTTTGAGTATTACTTTCTCCTAACACATTTTGAAAGAATTGTTTTTTTGGCTCTTGTGTGTACTAACATTTCAGGAAAATCATACTCCAGATTGTTTAAGACTTCAAATTAAAGATATGCTTGTTATTTTATTTTTTTGAAACTTGGAGTATGTATTTGTTTTACTTGAGTCAAGGAGATGGTGATTGTAATTAAGTAACTCAGCACATACACACTGTGGGATAACTTTAAAATTTACAATTTTTAATTTGATCGTACAGGATGAACTATGTTCGTATGGGACGATCAGATCAGTTATACACCTCCAGGAGCAATTGGAACGAACAGAAGGTGAGAAAAAAATTTTTAAGTGTTGTTCGTCTAGATGAATAGTCTCGTTCATCCCTGGATGATGTCCTCTGGATTTTCAGTTTGAACTGTTCATCCAGACGAATAGTCCCATTCATCCCTGGACGATGTCCTCTGGATTTTCAATTTGAACTATTCATCCAGATGAATATTCCCATTCATCCCTGGATAATGTCCTCTGGATTTTCAATTTGAACTATTCGTCTAAATGAATAGTCCTATTCATCCCTAGATGATGTCCTCTAGATTTTTAGTTTATTCTATTTGTCCTGACGAATAGTCTCATTTGTCCCTAGATGATGTCCTCTGGATTTTTCGTTTGACCTGTTCATCCAAACGAATAGTCCCATTCATCCCTGGATAATGTCCTAGATTTCATACCAATGCACATTGAGTTCGTACACAATAGTTTTTACACTGTTCGTACATACAAAATTTGATCGTACGGGATGATCGAGTACGTACTGAATTGAAATTTTGTAGTTTTTGGAAGGTTTTTTGTGTCTTTATTATAAAAGGACCACTGAAATCTGTCTTGAAATCTTTTTGTCCATTGGTCTTCATGCAAACTGAAGGGAGATTCAAGGAGAGAGTGAAAGAGGGTGTTTGAAGGAGAGTTCTTGCTACTGGAGCATAATGGGTTCACTTGATATTCAAAGGTAAGATTCTCCATTTGTGAATTATGATTACTTCACTCTTTTCTCCTGTCCTTCTAGATTTCTTGTGAGAAGATCTTTCGAGAAGATTCGGTTCTCTATCGACATTAGGAGAAGTGTGAAAGGACAAAGGGTTCTCTGCCCACACTTGGAGAGTGTGAACAGCGGAAGCTTCTCTGCCTACACTTGGAGAGTGTGAACAGTGAAAGGTTCACTGCCTACACTTGGAGAGTATGAATAGCAGAAGATTCTCTACCTATACTTGGAGAGTGTGAACAGCTGAAGGTTCTCTGCCTACACTTGGAGAGTGTGAATAGTGATAGGTACTCTACCTATACTTGGAGGGTGTAAAAGGACAACAGTTCTCTGCTACACCGAGTAGTGGAAGAAAAGAGTTTTGTGAAGGCTTCTCCGTCTTGCTGTAGGGACAAAAGGAGAGACACTAAGTGGTAATAGTGCAATACCTGAAGTGGGAGACTTCAGGGAGTGGATGTAGGTCGTGTTTGACTGAATCACTATAAATCTTTTATCTTCTTATTTTTTGCTACTTTTTACTTTATTGTTTTATGTTGATCTGTGGTTGAAAAATATTTTTTCAGAAAATTTCACTATAAGATTTTTTATCAGTTTAAAATATAAGAGGGAAAATTTTAAATTACCAATCCCCCCCCCTCCCCCCCCCCCCCCCCCCCCGCCTCTTAGTTAGTCGCTAGGACATAAGCTTAGGTCTAATGACCTAATTCAAACTTAACAAGTCTCAACAAGTGATATCAGAGCTTAGTTTCAAAATCATAAGTATATACTACTTTTTGATTAACGACCATGGCTACATTTGGAAACCAAAACATACCTGAAGGTTACTCTATAACTAGACCTCCCTTATTCGATAATATTCCTTTTAATTTTTGAAAAACATGCATGTCTACATTTTTATAGTCACTAGATTACTAGATGTGGATCTTAGTTTAAGAAGGGTATACAAAACCAACTAGATTAGTTGACGGAGTTAGAGTTGAAACTCCCTCTGTAGACTGGACAGTAGAAGAATGTGTCTTAGCACAACTTAATGCTAAATTCCTGAATAGTTTTTTTTGTGCTCTTAAATATGAAGATTACATGCGGGTTTCTACTTACAAAAGTGGAAAGGATATATGGGATAGAGTTTCTATAACTTATGAGGGGACTAGTGAAGTTAAATAATTTAGACTTAATATCTTGTTGCATGACTATGAACTATTTTGCATGAAACCCAATGAATCCATTTCTGACATGTACACAAGATTCACACAAATAGTCACCTCTTTTCATGCATTGGGTAAGGAACTAACGAATGCTGAAATGATTAATAAAATACTTCATTATTTATCTACTACTTATGATGCTAAAATAACTGCAATTACAGAATCTAAAGATTTAAATATTTACTATATTGACAATCTTCTTGGATCACTAATTATTACGAGCAAGGAGTGAGTCAAAAAAAGATTAATGCAAGTGAACAACGAAGGAGAAGAACATAACACTGAAAGTGGAGGAGTCAGAGAGTGATCTCTCATAACCTGAGGATGAAGATGACATTGCACTAATGACTAGACAGTTCAGAAGCTTTTTGAAGAGGAAGTAAAAGAGATGCCAACAATGGAATCGAGGTAAATTTAATAGAAATGTCATGGTTTTAAATGATGTTATTTGCTATGAGTGCAGGAAATTTGTACATATTAAGTCAGACTGCCAAAACGCAAAGCCACTCATAGTAAGGAGAAGGTAGAGGAGAAACCAATTATGAAGAAAGGCAAGAAGAAATTTCAAAGAGCTTTTTGGGCCGACTCAGCTTCAGACTCGTTGGAAGAGGAAGTCACCAATCTATGCTTAATGGCCAAAAATCTTGATCAGTTAGTTCAAGAAGAGGTATGTGACTCGACTTACAATAAACTTTTAGAAGTCTCAGAACACATCCATATTGCGTATAGAAAGTTAAAGAAAATGCAAGCTAGTCTGAACTTAGAATTTCAAGAACTACGAAGAGAATAGGAGATCCTTAGGAAAGATCATACTTTAATTGATAACAGTCACATGAAATTGCTTGATGAGTTTGGCAAATTGAATAAGAACCATGAAAATTTAAAATCATCCTATGATGAACTTCAAAATGAATTTAAAAATAGTAAGGATGAATCAGAGAGCAAATTGTATCGAGTAAACTATTTAAATCGTATCTTGGAAGATATGAATTCTTTTTATAAACTTAAGATAGAAGATCTTGAGGATAATATGATACCACCAAGACTTGAAGATTTCACGAATCCTATTTTGAATCCTAAATTTATGCAATCCATAAATATACAGAGAAACTATAAAAGATTAAGAAACCTTTTTCTAGAAGTCAAATGTTATAATTGTGGATTGATTAGACATATAGCTCACACCTGTACATTGAAGAAGAAAACCTATTTAGTGTGGAAACCTAAGATGTATAAACCTAGACATATCATGCAGCATCTATTTATAATTTGCAAAAAGGTGAACCTAAACTTGTTTGGGTTCCCAGGTCTAATGTTTGATGATTTTGCAGGATCGCTCTCACACAAGGCCTCGTGAGAGCATTTGGTACGTGGACAGCGGTTGCTTTAAGCATATGACTGGAGATACTGCTCAATTCATATCACTGGAAGCCAAAAGTGGAGTAAGGGTTACACTTAGAGATAACACCATAAGGAAAGTGGTAGGATCAGGTATGATTGGAAATCTTAAAAACTTTTTTTATTGAAAATGTACTACTTGTAGAAGGCTTAAAGCATAATTTTTTAAGTATTATCCAACTATGTGATAAAGGATACTATGTAAAATTTTTCCCTACTAGCTGTATGTTAAGCCTAAATGGTAATGATGTTTTGAATGGTATAAGGGTAAATAATGTGTATATGCTAGACTTAAATTGTATTAAAACTCCTACTGTTTTTTGTTTAAAAACTATTTCTGATGAATCATGGCTTTGGCATAGAAGACTTTGTCACTCTAGCATGAAAAACCTTAGGATGATTACCAAAAAGAAGCTAATGAGAGGTATACCAAAACTAGACTTTACTGAGGATCACCTTTGCGATGCATGTCAATTAGGAAAATATTTGAAGTCCTCTTTTAAGTGTAATAAGGATCTTAGAACTAGTAAACTATTGGAGATATTACATATGGATCTTTTTGGACCATTTGGAACTGTAAGTCTATGAGGTAAGATATACAGATTTGTAATTGTGAATGATTATTCTAAATTCACATGGATTAGATTTCTATATCATAAGAGTGAATCATCTGAGGAGGGTACATTTCTTAGTCAGTCAAAGTATATTAAGGACATCCTCAAAAATTATGAAATGGATAATGTTAAACCTGTTAATACACCTATGAGTTACTCAGTTCAGTTGGATAAGGACCCTAAGTGAAAATCTATTAATCAAAAGAAATTTAAAGGGATAATTGGATCTTTACTTTACTTGACAGCTAGCCAGCCCGATATCATGTTTAGTGTTTGTTTATGTGCTAGATTTCAATCAAATCCAAAAGAATCACATTTGACAGCACTGAAAAGGATTTTATGGTATATGTTGGGAACTCATAACTTAGGAATTTAGTATCCTAAGTTTAGCTCTTCATTTGAAATAATTGGATATTCGATTCAGATTTTGCAGGTTGTAGGGTTTATAGAAAGAGTACTTCTGGAACATATCAATTCATTGAAAATTCTTTAGTCTCTTGGTCCAGTAGAAAAACAAAATTAGTAGCCCTATCTACTGCTGAAGCTGAATACATTACCTTAGGAAGTTGTGTAGCACAAGTACTTTGGTTAAAACAACAGTTGATTGATTTAGGATTAACAATATGCACAATTCCCATTTATTATGATAACACTAGTGCCATTTGTATCTCTAAAAATTCTATTCAACATTCAAGAACCAAACTTATAGACATTAGGCATCATTTCATAAGGGATCATGTAACCAAAGGAGAAATTGAACTCAATCATGTATCAATAGAAAATCAACTTGTAGAATTTTTACTAAATCATTAACTTTTGAAACTTTTAGTACATTAAGAACAAGGCTTGATGTGATTGACTTGAATGCTTAATTAAATGTTTCTGCAAATGTTTTGTTCGTGCTTATTTTTGTAATCTTTTGTCTGTATGTTTTGTGTACTTTCACATCAAGATTCATGATTTTTTAGTGTTGGCATGAAAAATTCAAAGTGTGAAATTCATTTGTATGAAATTATTTTCATATGAGACGAATCGTGTAGCGTATTAATTGTTTCGAATGGTTTTGCATGCAGTTTTTTATTTTTTTTAAATTATTCATCTATTCGATTGTGAAGATCATCCAGACGATCTGTATTCAATCGTATGTATGCATATAGATGATTATACTGATAAGATCAGTTTATTTACTTCTGATCATACATATGAACTTTCAGTTCGTACATATGAACACTTGGTAATTCAAAGTGGAGGGCGTTTCAAACCATCATAAAAATAATCTTAAGTAACTGATCATCCCAGACGAACACCTGTTTGTCTGTACGATCATTTGGTCAAAAGTCTGTATGAAGGGACGCCTCATAACTTGCATGTTTACAAAAGGTCATTTCATTTTTGGACACATTCGTTCGTACATATGAAATTTATTTTGTACGTACAAACCCAAATTTGTCCTGGATGAAAAGATTTTCGTTCGTACAAAAATTCAATTTTTCTTTAAATTGAATGGTTTTGAACTCAAATCTCATTCACTTCAAAAACGCTTTCAATCCTCTAAATCTTCTTGATATTCTCCATGTCTAGTTGAAGCAAAAGAGACAGGCAAAAGGTACTTGCTAAGGGACTCCATTCTAGAAACCCTGGAGAAAACTTTCTATCAAAAGAAAAAGAGGAATCCTTCCTTAGGTTCGTATCCGCCAAAATCACCCCCTTTAGAGTCCTTCTTCAAGAACAAATCACTTTTCAAATTATGGAACTTTTTGCTTCTACACAATTTGCATTTATTCTGAGTCTAGTCCACCTCTACAATAAGGAAACTTTCCACTACTTCCTTGCAAATATGTCTTTTAACTCGGACCAAACTATGAATAGATCATATGTTTTTAAGAAGAAAGTGGAGATAACAAAAGCCGATTTGGGAATATTTTTAAACTTAAGGACTCAAGGGATTAGAGCCCATACTTTAACTTCTTCCTCCAACTTTGACTGGACTACGATAAATGAGGTTATTAGATGGTTTGGAAATGAAGTTCATTTACCTAAGGTGTACACTCTTAATCATAATTTTTGAACCATTCAGCAAGTTCTTCGAACCTCCATTATTCCTAAAGTTGGGTATCGAGTAAATATTACCCCTCTTCTTTCCACAGTAACTTATTTGATTATGACAAGCCAACCAATAGATGAAGCCCAACTGATCATTGACTACATTTATGGACTTTCTGAGATTGGCCATGTCTCCCACAAGAGAAAGAAAAATATAGCCTAGGACATCTTGTGAACTACATTTTGGAGAAGAAATATGAACTAGTCCATCTAGTTCAAAATCTAAAGAGCCTATCTACTACAATGATGGATCATTCCGAGTAAACTTTTATAGAGATCCACATGTGCTTAGTAGTTACTCATCTATAGCAGCAGGACATGTAGCACCAGCAGGACATGGATTGGATGCGAGTCCAACTGGATGTTATAGGCTCGAATATGACTATGATGAGTAGCTATTATAACTTCTTTGGCCAGCCACCACCTCCTCCAGATAAGGGCCCCTCTGAGTGATGAATGTATTTCTTTATGATTCTCTCTACCATATGTGATGTGATGTGATTATTAGTTGTTATGTTTTTATGTTTCATGTCATGTTAAGTGATGTTGATGTTTATATTTTATCTTCTTTTTATGTAATGTGATTTTTTAGTTTTTATGTGTTTATGTATTTGTGTCTTTGTATTGATATCATCCATGCAAAATGTACTATCTTTTACCAATGATATCAATAAAAGCTATCTTGTCTTGTTTTACTATTTTTAATTTTATTTTAGAAATGTGTGTTAGCCTATATGATCATCCTTGAAATATTGATCTCACAAGTGTTATATTTAGAATTGTAATACAAAATTGATTTCATAAGATAATCTAATTTTTCAAAAATTTAAGTTGTGATTATAACTTGATCTAGTTAAAGAATGTTAATCTCATGTCTCTTGTTAGACTAACATAATTTTTTTATTATGATTGCAATTATGATAATTTCTTATTTTGTACTTCTCTTATCAATATAAATATTACTGTACTTACAGAAATTTGATATTTCAGATTATTGATTTTGGAAAGATCAAAAATACACTTGAAAATGTACAAATGTACAAAATATCAAAAGAATGTGCAATGGTCTGCAAATTGAAAAAGAGGCACAAAATTAGCCCAAAAATAAAAAGATGCACAAAGTGTGCTACAAAAATTATAAAGATGCGCAAAGCGCCACAAGTATATGCTCTTTCCTCAATATTTTAATCTTTAAATTCAAATTAATCTTATGTGCAATTTTATTTTGTATTGAATTTTGAAATATATAATTTTTTATTCATCTACTTTGCAATAATTTTGCTTATTTTATTATCTAAACAGATTCATGATTTTGATATTTTTTCTTCTTATCTATGTTATATCTATACTTAAATCATATGAATCTTTTTATTTCTCTAATGCATTTAACCTTCCCATTCAACAAAATAACCTTCCCACTAACCATCGACAATTATTAAATGAGCAACAAAAAATATAGTCTCAAAATCCAATGAATAAAAATCATTGCTAGACCAGCAAACCCAAGGCAAGCAGAGACAAAATAATTTACACCCAAAAACATAAGTCAAACATTATAAATTGTCCTAGAAGATTCTAGGGATAGAAAAAACCATAAGTAAACCATAGCTAAAAAGGATATGATAACCATGAAGGAGTTTAGAAGAACGTAAAAAAATATCACCAAAAGGCCACAGAAAGAGCTCCACCCTAAGCCAACACCATAAAACATAAAGAATGGGAGAGAAAAATAGGACAACAAATCAAAAATACACCAAACCTACAATCTAACATATGGCAGACCAATTTTATCCAATCTAATGAGGCGTTTCAAAAAGATAGACAAATTACTATAAGAAAAATCCATAAGATACTCTAGATTGCACCCATAGTTGGCAAACCAATTAGCATAAGAGTTACCTTCCCTAAGGATATGAAAGATGCTAAAATAAAAAAAAAAAAAAAAAAAAAAAAAAAAAAAAAAAAAAAAACTAACCTGAGCTTATCAATGGAGTTTTTATAATGCAAGAGAGCCCAATTTCTTAGCCATGGAATACCAACCCTGGAAATTTTTAATGCCAAAAAGTTTAATAGAAAAAGATTAAGCACTTTATCTTTGATTTTTTTATAATAATACAATGGTTTATGCTAATATTATTTAAAAAGGAGTCATTTCTAGCAAGCCATACAAAACCATAAAATAAGAGTGGGAATCAGATTCTTAATGTGACCTTCAGAGTTGGTAAACTAAAGATTAAGCATATCTAAAATGCTAATACTACCATAAAAATTATTAGGGACAAATAATTCATCAAAGTAAACCTAGACTTTGGTTGCAATAGGGATAGATATAAAAATATGATGCATATTTTTAATATGAAAATAACATTAACATTTAGAGGGAAGAATGAAACCTTTAGATATCAAATTATCATCAGTTGAGATATACCACTGCATAACTCTCCAAATAAAGATAAAAATTGTAGAAGAAATACTTTTCTACCATATCATTGAGAGCACAAAAGAGACATGCTTCTTCATTCTAAAACAAAGCTGCTTTCAATATAAAGTTACCAATGCTAAAAAGCTTGAATAAAAGGCATTCTTCATATTCAACATTCAAAGGAGTTTTTAGAATAACACTAATCACATATTTAGGGATCACCTTCAATAATTTATTGTAATCCCAAGTAATACCTGAAACTAAATAAATCACTTTAGCAGTAAAAGTAGAATTAGTATTGACCAAAAGATCAATAGAAGAAGAAGCTATCTAATAATCTTGCGAGAAGAAGATATTTCCCCAACCCAGACCCCATTGGATTAAGTTCTGAGCCACTCATTTAATATTATACAATCTCCTCCAAATCATGTAAACATCCTTTCTAAAAAACACATAGTAGGATGTGTTGCAACTCGAGCTACTGAGTTTATACTTTTTATGCTAACAAACATTACTAATTGCATATTTATATCTCCTAGATTTTGTAGTGCAAATTTATTTTTGTGTGTACTAATATTTCAGGTACACCATGCACCAATCCAAAGAAGATTAAGTCCTCAAGATTGGGTAGAATAGGGTATGCTAAAAGAGTGAGTGATTATTATTATTATTATTATTTCTAAAGTCAAGTCCTGTAATGGTGTAGGCTAGCTTGGTGATCATGCACTCACACTCAGGTTAGTGAGATAATGAGAAAATTAGAAGTTAAAATTTTATAAACTAATCATACTATATGATCCATATTGTATTGTACGATCAGTTATTTAGAAAATCATAAAAATAACTAATTAGGATAATTAAATCAATTAGTACTAATAATAGTGTATGATATATATAGTACTGGATGATCATTTTAAATCATTATCCTAGCCGCTAATCAAAATTTAGGTAATATTTTGAAATTCAAAATATGTAATAATCATACTGTATGATTGATATCATATTGTATGATGCAATTAAATCCTGTCTAAATTAATACTATAATTACATATCAAATTTAAATTAATTGGTATAGTCATATCATACAGGATGATTCTATCCAATCATACTTAAGACCCAATATTTATGTGGGATGATATTTTATCATCTCCAATCATACAAGATGATAATCCAATTCAATTAAACTAATCTATTATATGATGATTACATCATACTGGGCAATGCTTACATCATACTAAAAGTTTGTTAGGGTTGTTAAGCCCTTATGAACTAGCCCTAGGCTAACTAAGAGGGGGGTGAATTAGTAATTTTAAAAATTCTTAAACAAAAAGCAAATTCTCTTTGAAACATTTTTGAATATTTGAAAACAAACACAATCAACCATATAAATTAATATGCCAAAAATAAAGTGCAGGAATAACACAGAAACAACACACCAGATTTTATAGTGGTTCAGTCAACTTGACCTACGTCCACTCCCTAAAGCCTCTCCTCTATGTATTGTACTAAAACACAGTGACTCTCCTTTAGCTCCTACAGCAAGGTGGAGAAGCCTTTACAAACTCCTTTTCCCTGACCTCAATGAGGCAAAGAACTCAAACTCCTTTTGCTTCTTCCTGAAGCATACAGAGAACCTTGATCTAATGCTGACGAAGACCTCCCTAGAGCCACCAAGGAGCCAAGGATGATGAATGGAGAAGATAACTTGAAATCCTTGATTGGAATAACCTTTGTGAACACCTCACAAACTCCCCCTCACAAGATTCTCTCTCTCTCTCTCTCTCTCTCTCTCTCTCTCTCTCTCTCTCTCTCTCTCTCTCTCTCTCTCTCTCTCTCTCTCTCTCTCTCTCTCTCTCCCAAGCTCTACCTCTCCTTCACTAAGCTCTCTCAGGTTTGGACAATAGTAAAAGATGCTCTCATTAATAAATAAGAGATCTTATAAATAAGGCCTTAAAAATTACTCTAATTTGTAACTTGCTATAAAAGATCATCCAAGATGATTGACAGATCGTCCTATACGATCATTGTATTTTAACCTTTCCAGCCAAGATGATCTAGGTGTGCTGGATGATTAGCACACATTATTTATTTTAATCATCCAAGATGATGAGGACATCATCCTATACAACTAGTTCAAAATCATACATATAATCCAGCACATTGTTTGAGATGTCTAGAAGATCCATGTTAGATGATGAAGAAATATAACTTATCATTCAAGATGATGCTTGGATCATCCTATATGATTAGTTCAAAATTAGTGATTATCATCCAACATATAGTTTGGGTCATCCAATAGAATCATCTGGATGATGAAGAATTATAACTGTTCATCTAGCACATTGTTCAGGACATCCAGGTCGTTTAGGAGAAGATTAAGCTTTTTGTTACTAATCATCTAGGATGATCCTACAATCATCCAGAATGATAGGATCGAGTAATCTAACCTTAATTACTTTCCTGAATCACCTGACTAATTTAAGCATGGTTCTAATGAATCATCCAAGATGATATGGGATCATCATGTACTATTTCTAAAAATAATATCTTGCCTAAATGAGTTAGGATACTAAGTATTTTTTATTAGAGCATATCGTCCAAGATGATGTGAAGATCATCCAGGATGATTTGCTTAATCTAGCTGACTTAACATAGATGCCCTAATTAGAGTTTTTATTTTTAATGGATCAGCCAGGATAATTTTGGATCATCCAGTACAATATGATTAAAAATAAAAAAACTCTTAAACTTATCCTAAGTGTGTATGTGCAATGTTACTTTGCACCAGGATCCACCTTATTATATTTGACTCAAGAAAAAGTAAAAACCACGGGAATTAAAGTTACAGACTGACTTGATCCTAATCTACCCAATCTTGAGCTGACTTGAATTATAATTGACCTTGTGGACCAAAAATATTAGTAGGCAGGGCAACCAAAATATATGTGCAATCATAACAGTAGTAGAGAAATAGGAATGCCAATAATATTTATTATCATCAAAATTATAATTCTTGAATCTAGATTTACAACATATACTAGACAATCAGCTTAAATACTTGAATTGATCGTACATCACCTTACTCTTTATGCACTACTAATAGGGGTTTTATGAATTAATTATACTAGATTTTCTAGAATCCTACTGTATGATCAGTCGACAGAATTGAGTTTTAGGGTTCTTGAAGCCCTCTATTTAAGCTTTCTTATAATACATTTTAATAATCTTTTAGGCATTCATTGGGTATTTTCTTCAAAAGAAAGCTTGATGGGAGAACGTAGAGCTTAGGAGAGAAAAGATGGAGTTTATGTGTGAGAGAGAGAAGATACTTATGGGTTGTAAGGGAGTATGAGAGGAAGTTCTACACTATTCCTCCTATAAACTTACACATAAGTTCCTCTGTATGTTAAGGTTTGTCTTGAGGGAAGCTTTGGTAAGAAGACCTCTTTAGTGTCAAAGGAGCCAGCGAGTTTACCACAATAGGCAATACACTTCAACAACATTCATATTCTATATGATTGGTACACTTTGGCTCTGGTGATCGGGTTCCTCCTGTAGCTCTTTGTGGTTTTTACTATTTATTTTTTTGTGTTTTGTTTTTTATTTATTCTTCTTGGCTTTCTTATAATGTTTATGGCCTGAGGCCTTTAGCCTTCATCTCCTTATTTTTTATTTTTCATTATGATGGCTAGTCCATTCTCTTCTACTCCCTCCCCTTGGGTATTCATCCTTCGAGTGATATGGGACCTAATAAAGGCTTTTTTTGTGTATCTGGTAATGACTCTGTCCCAAAATTGTTTTTGTTTTTGTGCTATTCTAGCATATAATGCTTCCTCAAATGATTTTGCTTTTTCTTTTACTAAATCTTCAGTAAAAGGGTTTCCTACGCTAGTGATTTATGATGATGATTTTTTGAAACTTGCTTCTCCCTACAAATTTATGTTGGTTGGAAAGTTTTCTTTGAAATGTCCTAACCTAGTTTCCATCAGCTCTTTTTTTGGTAATCTAAAACTATCTGGAATATTCTTTATTGGTCTATTGGATGGTAGGCATGTTGCAATTCAACTTTCTAATGATTTGGACTATAGTCAAATTTTTGCTAGAAGATCTTATTACATCAATAATTGTAAAATAAGATTACTTAAGTGGACTCCCTTTTATGATATTAAAGAAGAGACTCCTATAGTTCCTATATGGCTTTAATTTCCTAATTTCATACTTCATTTTTTAAATTGTCATATTTTATACGCTTTGGGATCAATTTTTGGTAGACCTCTTCAAACTTACCAAACCACTCCCACTCAATCCCAACCTTCGGTGGCCAAGACTCTGGTCAAATTAGATATCACCAAAAAACATCCTAGAGAGCTGTGGCATGGGTCCGAGAATGCTAGTTATCTACGTAAGGTTGAATTTGAAAAAAAAAAAACAAGATTTTTGCTCTCCCTATAAGGCTCATGGTCACTCAATCAATGATTTTTACATGGTTCATCCTAACCATAGAAAAGGACACAAGGAGATTAAAAATGTGGTTCCTGATAATAAGAATGTTTCTAATGATCATTTATAGGTTGACAATGTTACTATGGCAAATCAGGATAACAATGAAACAATACTTGTGGATAATCCTAGTTTGGAATAGGAAGATAATTTAGATATTCCTCATATAGTTGATGCTCATACCATGCCTAAAATTAATGGATCCTTTATTCAAAATATTTAAAGTGAAATATTGGTGCCATCTAGTGAGCCTACATAAGAAGGGTCTAAGCTTGTTTACAACAAAAAGGATGTGTAACATCTTCAAAGTGAAAGTGAGCGAATTCATAATACTTGCTCTTTAAACCATACCGGTGGTGACCAACCTGAGAATGGTGAGGGTGATTAGAATAACCATATAGAGGAAGGAGAATTTGTGCCTAATAAGGATGCTTCTCAATTAAGAAAATCTGAGTGTATTACTGATGTTTCACTATTGCCCCCTATTTCCAAACATCATGGCAATAATGTGTAGGAGGTTTATACCAAAGTGGGCAAGAGGAAAATTAAAAATAGTAAAACCATGGATGGGCAATCATCAAGGGTCACTCGAGCTTCTAATCTTTCTTCTTTTATTTATGCTTCTTAATATAGAATTGAAAGGAGAATTTAATGGGCTCAAATTAATGATTTTTCTTCAAATACTATCGAGCCTTGGCTATTTTTTTTTTTTTTTTGAAGAAAGTCGAAGCTTAATAATACTAATAAAAAGAGAAAGCAACTACAAGTTAGATTCCTCCTTCAATGTATTAAAAAATGAAGGAGGAACCTTATTCTCAGAGCAAAGATCCCAAGTAAAGTTACTCACTAAAGCATAGTTAGCACATAAGTTTTCTAAATTATTGCATTTTCTACTAATGCAATTAAAAATAAAAAACTTAAATTTTGTAAGAAATTCCATACCATCATCATTGAACTTCCCATTCTTCCAAGCATTTTTAAAGTAAGAGATAATGTTTGAGTTGTCTCCTTCAATAAATATATGCCTTTGAATTTGAACATCCAATCCTTGATCTCCTCTTTAAGATAATTAATGGCAAGCAACTCCAATTGAGCTATATCCCAATGCATGAAGGATTTACCATAAGCATAGAGGAACCTTCCTTTTCTATCCCAGAAAACAGCAGCTATACCCGCCTTGTAATTTGAAAGAAGTGAAGTGTCGACATTAACTTTTAGCGAATTGGGTGGAGGAGGATGCCAAGCATTAGATAGTCTTAATGATTGATTAACATCCCAAAAGCCAAAATTATAATGGCTAAAATTGTGAGAGACTGAAGCTTGAAACATGGCATCTGAGGCTATAAAGTTAGAGTTATCTTCGACACCACCATGTATCCTCTTGTTTCTACTTTTCCAAGATAGAAACACAATAGTGCAATACAGTTTAACCACCATACCTTTCCTCAAAACATTGGATTCTAGCTAATTAATGCAATTTTCACTGCTACTAAACATTGGAATACCGATTCAAATGTTGAATTACCTCTTTGAGCTTACTGCAACCACACAATATATGCTCCACATCTTCTATAGTCTCACAACCCCTTGGGTAGTTAGCATTTTGGATGAGCCTTCTATAGCATAAAAATTGTAAAGAAGGAATAGCATTCCTCTTCAATCTACATCAGAAAACCTCCACCTGAGCATTTAATTTTGCCTTCTTGATCCAATTCCACATTAGATAATTTTCAGTTCCATTAGCCTCAGATTTTCTGATTAAACCCAGAATTGTCATTCCAGATTTTTGATTGATCAGCTCCAAGAAATCTGCCTTCTTCTCCTGGGATATTTTAATCTGCATGATAAGATTAATAAGATTCCTACCAAAGTATTTGCTCAGCTCATGCTCATTCCATTTTCCATTCAAACTGAACTCTTCAACATGTACCGGTCTGTCATCAATTGGGATAACGATTGTAGGCCATCTATTTATACATTTTTCTAGAATCCAATTGTATTTGATAGCATCTACGGAACTACCATTTACTATCTTCCATTTTACTACAGGATTGAGCATTTTATATCCTTCACTCAGAATTTTAAAAGCTGTAGAAAAATAATTTCTGCTATTACCTTTCTCAAGTCTATCACCCTATTTTGATGCCATCACCGAGTGTAATAAAGATTACTCATCTTGAATGAAGCTCCATGCTAATCTGGCATGTAAAGCAGGAGTTTTAAATATGTTTGAATGTAACCCAAATCCTCCATACTCAATCGGTTTGCACATATCAGACCAGCTAACATAATGCAACCCCTCAGCACCATTTTTCTTATTCCAAATGAAGTCTTTGCTTATTTTTTCCAGATCTTCCAACAACATTTTAGGTACTAATGAATGATCACGTGAAAGGTAGGGAGACCTAGCAGCACTGACTTCACCAGAATAATCTTTTCGGGTAGAGATAAGCATTTGCTACCCCATTGATTGAGCTTATCTGTCAATGATAAATTGAAAATCATCTCTCCTGAGTCTCCTCAAAGCCATCTTCATCCCAAGGTATCAGAATTCTTTGACATAATTAAAGCCCATAATACTAGATATACATCTCTTCCTTCTTCTCTCTACATGTTTCCCAAACATAATCACAGATTTGCTGTAGTTAATTTTTTGCCCCGTCCATTCACAAAAATTATGAAGGAATTTCTTTACTCCTAATACCTCTTTCATGTTAGCTTTGGAAAACATTATCACATCATCTGCATATAATAAATGGGAATTTCTAGGTCCCTCTGGATTAATCTTGATACCACAGGAGCTATGATGAAAAGCATTTGAAAGAAGTTGTGAACAAAGAATAAAAAGAATGGGAGATAAGGGACAACCTTGCCGAAAAACGCATCTAGCTTGGATCCAATTAGAACAATTGCCAATGATGATAATAGAGAACATAGGATCTTCAACACACTCCATGATAAGTCCAGAAATTTTAGAAGGGAAATTGAAGTATTCTAATACTCTTCTTAGTGAAGACCAAGCCATGGAATCATAGGCTTGTTCCATATCAACTTTAAAGGAAACTAGACCTTTAGTATCTTTGGAGATTCTAAGTTTGTGAAAAATTTCTTGTGCCACCAAAATATGATCTGATAAAGATCTCCCCTTAATGAATGCCACTTGCTCCACATAAATAAGTTTAGAAACGACCAAATTAAATCTATTAAAAATTATCCTTGCCGCCACCTTGTACACAGTGTTACATATACTAATAGGTCTATAATTGGTTGGAAGAAAGGGATTTGAAACCTTGGGGATTAGAATTATAAGCATTTCTTTCCATTCCTTGTTAAGCTCAGCATGTTTAAAAAAATGGCTTATAGCCTTCCAAAAGTCATCCTTGATGATATCCAAATAAACCCTAATGAAAGTATGAGAAATGCCATCATTACTAGGGAAGTATTCCCTCCCAATTGTTTTAAGACATCTTCTACTTCAACCAGAGATAAATTCAAATCCAGAGAAATCCTGTCCAATTATTCAAGCAATTGATAGGTGTTGGCCAACCTTCTAGATTACTCCTTCTAGATTCCCATTTGTTTTGGAAGAACCGCATAAAAACTCCCTCCATTTGCTCTTGATCTTCCACCAACATCCCATTTTCATCTTTAACCTTAATTATCTTGTTGGAGTTCCTTCTAGCACTAGCATATGTATGAAAAAACTTAGAATTACCATCACCTTCATTGAGCCACTTTACTTTGGCCCTTTGCTTCCACCAAGTATTCAATCTTGCCATGGTAGCATTAAGATCCATCACCTTAGCTTTAAGGTTCCAATAGTCTTGTTCAGAGAGACTCCCTACGGAAGATTCTTAATTTTGAAGTTCCATAATCTCATCCATGAGATTATCTTTCAACTTATTGAGTTCTTTATGCTTAGACTTTCTCCAATAGAATAAGACTTCAGGGCTCTTTTAAATTTTTTGTTAATAACTTGAGAATAGCTTCCTTGATAGTTCCTGCACCATTCCTTCCTCACCACCAAAAATGAAGCTTGGTATGAAGCCCAACAGTTCTCAAATTTGATCATTTTACTGGAATTAGGATAGAACTTCCAGAATTGTAATAAGATAGGATAATGATCCGAGGCTATTCTAGCCAAATGTCTTTCAACCAATTGAAAAGGAGATCTTAAAGCAGCCGTATTTACAAAGCACCTAACCAATCTTTCTAGGATTCTAGGACCACCAACCTTATTGTTACACCATGTAAATCTAGGACCAATAAAGCCAACTTCATGAAGATCATTATTGAGAAAGCATTCCTCCATCTCCCTTGATCCTTGATGATAAACAAATCTTCTATCACCCAATTTATCTTCTTTACACAATAAACAATTAAAATCTCCACCAACTGCCATAGGAAGATCACTAATGGAATACTTATCTAACATATTCCATATTTCCCTCCTTTTGTTCACCTTTGTACTCCCATAAATTGTGGTCACCTTCCACCTTTCATTATTAAGCATTTTAAGATCATCAAGTACCTTTTGGGAAGAACTATCTTCCATTGAGAACACAGCATAATTTATATTCCATAGAATAAGCAAGCCACCAGAAAGCCCAGAAGATGGAACACAGTAGAAGTCCCAACTGCTACCAATCAAGCCATCAACTTCACTTCTGTCAATTCCAGTTATTTTATTTTTAACCAAACCAACAATGCACACCTCATTATTTTTCACAAACTCCTTAAGGTATAGGGAAGCACTTCTCTTCCTTTCTCCCCTACATTTCCAAAAGGCTATGGAATTCATTAAAAAGGATTATGGGGATTACTCCCCAAGTTACCATTTCCTTCAAGCTCCACTCTACGGCTTCTTGTAGATGAATTTATTGGTCCCAGTTCTCTTAGCTGTTTTGGTCTCTTCTTCTTAGTAGATTGTATAGATTCCTCTTTCCCATTAATCCATGCACATGTCGTTTCAGTGAAAACTGAATCAGTTCCTTCCATAACCTTCTTATTATCTTCGATATCTATGTCTTCATTAACTTCTTTTACAGCTATTCCTTCGACTATATTGACATCAGTGGATGGTTCTAGTAACTCCCCATCTTCCGAGTCAACAAGAGCATTAAAGCTATCATTAACAGCCATGTTGGAGACTTTCTCCAATATGCCACCTCCTTTTAGCTTATCAGCTATATCATCAAAAGTGCTTTGTTCTGGTTTACTCTGATCTTTCAAGCCATTGTCTTCATTTACTTCTTTCTTAATAGGAACATACTGCTTTGGTTGAAACATTTTGATGCTTCTTTTCACTTGGGCTACTGGTCTATTGTTCCAGTTTTTGCTGAATTTTATCTTCCCATAGTTAACCAACATCCAAGGTCCATACTCCTCGGTATTGGCCACCTCCTTTCCTGGCTTTTGATTGTCTTACTCAGCTTCCTTCTCAACCATGATTTTTGAATTCTCCTTCTCCATCAGTAAAGTTTTCTCCCTATTCATCATTAAAATTTTGGAACACTCATACTTGCTATGTCCAATCTTCCCACATTCAAAGCAAAGGTTAGGAAGCCTCTCGTACTCAATCTTCTAGAAGAATCTCCCTTCTTCTCCCTCTACCCACACACCTGTAGGTAGTTTAGCATCCAAATCAATTCAGACACAAACCCGATCGAATTCCCTTCTTGACCATTGGAACATATTACCATATATTAAGTAAGGCTTCCCCACCATGGAAGCAATACGACAGATGTTTATTTCATCCCAGTAGAATAACGGTAAATTTAGCAATATGATCCATATAGGAGCCGATAGCCCTTCAAGAGAGTTAGGATCAAACCTTTGAGTCCATTTCTCTATTCCAACAATGTTTCCATTGACGAACCAGGGACTGTTAATGAGAACTGCTTCCATATGCTCTATTTCAAAAAAAAAAGAACATAAGATCCATCCTTTTCCCAAGACAGTAAGGTGAAATTTACCATAGTGTTCCCATTGTTTCCTCAGTTCATAGCTAATTGAAGAAAATGGTATATCTTCTCCAAAAATTTTGACCACCAATGATTTGTTCAGTTTATTAGAATTTCCAAAAACTTTCTCCACATGAAGTTTGACAGTTCGACCATCTTCAACAATGCAGTTACCGAAATCTAGATCAGTAACTTTAATGTTTTTATTTTTAGACCAAACATTCTGAAGGATACCAGAATTTGGCCTTTTTGGGCATTTTTGCAATCACCTCTATGCACCTCCCGAGCTCTCCAGTACTGCCAACACGCACTTCTTCCAGATCCGACATCAAATTCCCTTCTTATACATTGTTCTTCTTTACTACATAACACTCAGGTTCATTCACAGCAATGGTCTTCTTCAATAGGGTATCTGAATTCACCTTCATTTCTGCCTCCTTCCCAACCTTTATGGATCTGTTCTCCGAAGTAGAACTTGGAATCATAACATTTTTCTTCTCTCTCTATTTCTTGCTCAACCACCTAGAATTCTCCAAAGTATCCTCCAATAATTTGCTTTTGCCCTTACCAGGTACTTCCAGGGATTATTTCTTCATCATCTATCCTCCTTCATTAATGGTCAAAGGCTTGTTCATCTTAGCAGAGTTTTTATTCCAGGATAAAAACTTGGTCTTTCATCTCCAAATGCCGGTGGAGAAGATGAAACATCACGAGCTCCTCCAACGATTAGCTGTCCCGACGAACGTCTATCTTCCGTGAGACTGCCGGCCGCAGATGGCCGGCGACCTTCCGTCATCATTCTCCCGATGACGAAGCCGCAAAATCAGGAATTCAAATAATAGAATTTTGAATTCCCAGAGTCTTTCTCTCTACTTTCTCTCTCTAGCCTCTTCCTTATTCTCCAAATAATTCATTCGAGCCTTGGCTCGTTAGTGGTGACTTTAACACTATTATTGATCTTTTGGAGAGAGTGGGGAGTAATTCTCCTAACTTTCATGCTATAGAATATTTTAATGATATAATTTTAAACTCTAAATTACATGATATTGGTTTTAATGGCAATGCTTTCATGTGGAACAAGGTACAATGTGGCTATGGTTAGATCATATTCTTTTTAACAACTCTTTGATATCTAAGTTCCATAATACGCATATTAAATATCTCTCTAGAACTTTATCTGACCACTCACCTATGCTTTTGAGTATTTCCCTGCACTATAATAGTAACCCATCTTCTTTTAGATTCCAAAATATGTGGATGCTTCATGACTATTTTTTTCACATTATTAAAGATAACTGGAATGTCCCTTTATTTCCTTCTAATAATATTGTTGGTATGACTAGATTTTGGTTTAAGTTTAAAAGGCTAAAGCAAAAGCTTAACTGGTGGAACAAAGTTGTCCTTAAGAATTTTATTTTCTAATATTGTGCATGCTGAGAATCATTTTGTCATGTCTGATAATAAGTATATGAACGACCCTTCTAGTGAGAATCTTTCTTATTTGAATGAGGCCAAAGATATCTTAATTAAACTATAGGAGCAAGAGGAAGTTTATTGGAAACAAAAAGTGGCTTCTAAATTTCTTGTTGAAGGGGATAGGAATACCAAGTTATTTCATAATATTGTCAATCATAAGAAAGTTAATAGTCACATTCATAAAATTTCTACTCCCAATGGCCCTCATATTGATGATCTTGATTTGATTAATGTGTCTGGTATTGATTATTTCAAGAATGTGTTTAGTAAAAATTTATGTCCATATTTAAACTTAGATTTCTCTTTTATTCATTCTATTATTTTTGAAGAGGTCAACATGATGCTTACTAAATTCCCTTCTACCGAGGAAAATTGGTTAAGCTTTAAAGATATGAACTCAGACTCTATTATTGGCTCTGATGGTTTTATTACTATTTTTTTTTCAAAAGTCTTGTCATACTATTAAAGAGGACTTAGTTAATGTTGTTATTGATTTCTTCAAGGGCAACCCTTACACTAATTTTTTTACTACTACCTCGATTGTTTTAATTCACAAAAATGATGCTAAGAATTTTTGGAATGATTTTCGTCCTATTAGTCTCTGCTCTTTCTTCAACAAGCTTAATGCAATGTTGTTTATGGCTAGACTTCATTAATTCTCCCTAATATTATCTCCTTAGAGTAAATGAGTTTTGTTAAAGGTCATTCTATATTTGATAATGTTCTCCTTGCTCAAGAACTAGTTCATGATTTAGAGGCTAAAATTTCTAGTGGTATACTATTTTTTAAATTGATATTACTATATCTTATAATAATCTCAATTGATCTTTTCTTTATACTATGCTTAAAAAGTTTGGTTTCAATAATGACTTCATTAAGCTCATTAAGAATAGCATTGAAAATTATTTCTTTTTTATTATTATAAATGGAAAAAGTCATGATTTTTTTTTTGTTCTTCTAATGGGCTAAGACAGGGGGATCCTTTATCCCATACTTTATTTATTTTGGCAGTGGAGTTTCTATCTAGAGGTCATAATGATATGTTTAGTAAACACCCCACTCTTCAATATTGTACTATGGTGGGTTCCCTAATTTCCATCTTAGCTTTGCCAATGATTTAATTATCTTTATTAATGGCTCCAATAAAATGTTTAATATTCTCTTTAAATTTCTAGTTAATTTTCAAGCTGCTAGTGGGATAAGTTATATCCCTTAAAAAATTTGCTTCATCACTACTAATTTTATATCTAATCAGAGAGTCAACTATATTCTGAATAACTTTGTTTTTTGCACAAGCATCTCCCCCTTAAATATTTAGCCACTCCTCTTTTTAAGGGCAAGAAAATATCGCATTTATTTGGGGACATTTTTCTATTATACATAACACTTTCTACCTGGGCTTTTAATTTTCTCTCTTTTAGGGGGAGATTAGTTTTAATTAAAAGTGTTAGGTGTTTTATTCCTATCTATTTCTTTCATACTTTATATCATATTGTGAATGTTAGTACTATACTTGAAAGAATTTTTAACAAATTTCTTTGGGGTAGCAAAGAGGGCAAGTCTGCTTTAATTTAGGCTTCTTAGGACAATTGCTCTGGCATTCAAGACAAAGGTAAGCTTGGATTTAAGAACTTAAATGATATGGCTCTTTGTTTTTTCATAAACTGTGGTTCAATTTAAGATCTAAAAAAAAGCATGTGGGCTAAGTTTATGATCTCTAAATATTATGTTGGGAAGCATCCTCTTCCTATTTTTTTCAAAAAGGTGACTCCTTCAATTGGAAAAGGTTATGTTCCATTAAATGGGATGCTGAGTGTTTTATTCAATGGGGCTTGGGCTCGGGTGACATCTTTTTTTGGCAAGATAATTGGTTAGCTCTCACTTCTATTGATAATCTTCTTAACACCCATACTACTAGTGCCTGTAAAGTTTCTCATTTCATTCATAATGGGACTTGGAATGTGGATTATCTTTCTGAAATGGTGTCTGATTCTATCATTCTTCTTATTTTGAAAATTCCTCTTCAACTTGATAAGTGTGATTTCATCTTATTTAAAAATTCTAAGGATGGGAGTTTTTTTTATTAAAAGAGGTATGGCATTCTCTTCGAAATTGTCACCTTAAAAATTAGATTTTTTATACTATTTGGCAAAGAGGTCTTCCGACTTCTTACTCTATTCTTATCTGGAGAATTTTTAATAACTACATGCCTATGGATACTATTCTTACCAATAAGGATTTTAACATTGTTTTTAATGTCAATGTTGTTACCATAGTGAAACCTTAAATCAAGTTTTTGCTAATGGTTCTATTGCGTTGAAAGTTTGGTTATTTTTATAATGATCTTAATGCCCATTTCTATATGGATTATAACACAATAAAGGGTATTGAATGACTAGTTTTTTTCTGCTAATAATCATATTTGTAACATCTTACCTATCATTACTTGTTGGTTCCTTTGGAAGAGTAGAAATGACTCTAAACATGATTATATATATATATATATATATATATATATATATATATATATATATATATATATATATATGAATTCCATGAACATTATCTTTAAGGTTAAAGATAAGGTGAGACATCTTTATTTGACAAGTTTAATCAATTGCAATTCTTTTGATTGTTGTCACCAAACTACATAGATTTTAGGTATCAATTTTATGTCTACTACTTTTTTTTGCAAAGAAACTATTGTTAAATGGATTAAGCCTCCCCATGGATGCTATAAACTCAATATTGATGCATCATTTAAATGTTCTAAGGCTGGTTGTGGTGGTCTGATCTATGATTTTAATGTTCAGATCATTATGGCCTTCGCTAGTCCTTCGTCTATCAACAATGCCATTGTTGTTGAGCTTGAGGCTTTAAAATATGGTATTCAATTGTGTATTTCTTTAGGAATTACTAATATTTGGATTGAAGTTAATGATAGGTTGGTTATTCATTAATTTACTGAGCATGTTAATGACAATCCCACACATTATTACACCATCAGAGAAATTAAGAAGTGAATTTCACTCATTAATTTTTCTATTACTCACATTTATAGAGAAGGTAACTATGCTGCTGATTTCTTAGCCAAATTGGGTTACAACTTAATGGAACTTATGGAGTATATGGGCTTCTATACCTTCCAAAATTGTTGGCTTGGCTTGGCTTGATCATTTGGGTTTGCCCTATATTAAAAGTAATTATGCTTCTTGCCTTTTTGAAGCTTTGTTCTTTTTATGATTTTCTGGATTGTTTCTTATTTGGTTCTATTAGTTTTTCATGCTCTCATTATATTGCATTGCCTGTTAGTATACTATTACTGGGAGGTTATCATTTATTGTTTTCCCAATCATTTAGGAGGGTGTTCGTTCTCTGCTAGTCCCGACAGGGATTTTCTTTTATTATTATGTTTCTATTTTATCTATATGGGAGTTGTGTTTTCCTATATGGTGGACTGCTTAAATTCTCATCTCTGGCTGGAAGATTGGTGGTACTATAGTGAAGGGAATTTTCATTTCATCTTTTACATCCCTATATATATGCTGGTTTATCCTATTTTATGGCTGCCATGTCTTTTATTCAATTGGGCTACATAATCCTCATCTTGAGCTGGGAAGATTCTATTTCTTATGATGGGATTCATTTCTAGATTTATGACTTGGGTTATGTACGACTACTCTATTTGGTTATGTTTCCATGTGAATTTCTTACCATTCTCTATTTGGTTCAGTATGTTTGAGCCTATGGTGTTAGGTGATTACAAGGTTTATAATGAGGGTTTGTAGATTATCAAGATCAAGGGGAAGTTCTTGTTAGGAAAGTTGCTATTTGCATGTTTTACATTCTTGCAACTTGTATAGTTTTGATGATTCCAAATATTATTATTTTATGTGTTGTTATCTCCTAACAATTTTTGAAAGATTTGTTTTTGCTCTTGTGTATACTAATATTTCAGGAAAATCGAACTCCAGACTACGAAGAGTTCAAATCAAATTCAGCATGAGATACTTTAAGAATTTGAAGCTTGTACTTTTTTTTTGAATTAAATTTGAGAGGGAGTGATTGTAATTGAGTGAATAAATTCACACACTAAAGGAGATGTTGAAAAAGTTTTTGTACTGATCGTACGGGACGAACATTGTTCGTACAGGACGATCAGATCAATTATCTCCTTGTAAGAGCAATGGAACGAACATGAACTGAACAAGAAAATTTTTCTAAGTCCTGATCGTCCAGACGAAATCATTTTCGTCCCAGGACGAGTTGCTCTCTGTAATAGTTTCATCCAGACGAAGTCATGTTCGTCCAGGATGAGGGGAACCGACTATGGCAGTTTCTGGCAACGTTCTGCAGTTTTTGGAACCAACTTTTGATATAACTGTTTGTACTGGACGAAATGTTTTCGTACAGGATGAACCAATTTCGTCTGTTCGTACAGATGCACAAATGGTTCGTACGGGACAGTTTCTTACACAGTTCATCCGTACTAACTCAATTTCGTACAGGACGATCTAGTGCGTAGAAAAAATATGTTTTTAGCAGTTTTTTGGACGATTTTTCATGTCCTTTCTATATAAGGAGCCCTAGAAACTATTACAAGTACCTTTGGAGTTGTTTTCTCTTGAGAGGGATCATTGAGAGGGAGAAGATCCTTGGAGGGGATTTCAAGGGAGTGTGGAGGGGATATTCACACGGTTGCTTTGGCGAAGGCTCTCAAGTGAAGTTCAACAATATTGGTCTAGTTCTATGCTGACACTTGGAGAGTGTAAAAGGATGACAAAGTGTATCTTTGACAGCCATTGTGTCTTCGTTCTTTTGGAGAAAACAAGAAGAGAGAACTTGAAAGGGAGAAAGGAACGGGTGGAGTTTGAGAGGGAGAAGATCCTTGGAGGGGATTTCAAGAGAGTGTGAAGGGTATATTCACACGGTTGCTTCGACGAACTTGCACTTCAGTACCAACGGATTCAAGGGTCATCTTGAGGGAAGTTTTGGCGAGAAGAAGATCTCTTTGGTGTCAAATAACTCAGCTACTCTGCCGCATCGGGGAAGGTGAAAGTTATTTTGTACAGGCTTCTCCGCCTTGCTATGGGGGAAAAAGGAGAGTCACTTTATGGTATTAGTACAATACTCGGAGGGTGCCTCCGGGGAGTGGACGTAGGTCAAGATTTGACCGAACCACTATAAATCTGGTGTATTCTTTTTTATTTTTCATCTGCATTTAATTTCATTGCAAGTTATTTACTCTGGTTGAAAGTTTATTTTTTTAACTTTAAATTTAACTTGCATTAATAATTAAAAAGATTTTCTAAAAATCTAAGAGTAGAAGTATAATTTTTAAATTACCAATTCACCCCCCCCCCCTCTTGGTTAGCCTTGGGACATTTAACTTAGGCTTAACATCCTAATTCTTATTGAACGAGTTCCAACAAGTGGTATCAGAGCTTTGTTTCAAAATCATAAGTTTAGACAACTTTTTGAAAAATGAGTATGGCTAATTTTAGAAACCATAAATTATTAGATGGATATTCGATTGTTAGACCACCTTTATTTGAAAATATTTCTTTTGATTTTTGGAAAATTCGAATGTCTACTTTCTTGCAATCAATATATTATCGAATGTGGCATATGATTCAAAATGGTTATTCTGTACCGTCACGTATTATGGATGGAATCAAAACTGATACACCTTTTTTCTGAATGGAGTAGAGTAGAACAAATTTATGCTGAATTAAATGCTAAATGTATGAATTGTTTGTTCTGTGCTATAAATTTGGAAGATTATATGAGAATCTCTACATGTACTACCGGCAAAGAAATTTGGGACAGTTTATGCATTACATATGAAGGTACTAGTGAAGTCAAGCAATCTAAGTTGAATTTTTTTATGCATGACTATGAACTCTTTAGCATGAAACCTTATGAGACGATCTTAGACATGTATACTAGGTTTATTCAAATTATAACATCATTGCATGCTTTAGGTAAAGAATTTTCAAACTTTGAAATAGTCAATAAAATTCTACGTTGTTTACTTGACAAGTTTGATGTCAAAGTTGTTGCTATTTGCGAATCAAAAAATTTGAATGAATATTCTATTGATAATTTGATTGGCTCACTCATTGCCTAAGAGCAATATTTGGGTCAAAGACTTTTGGATGCAGGTGAAACAATAATGCTAAAAGTGGAAGACATGGAGAAAAGTTGCTTAGTTGGTGAGGAAAGCGATGACTTAACAAGCAAATTGAAAAGTTCACTAAAGCACAAGCATAAGCATCAACAAAAGTGGAATAAAGGTAAAAATGGTAAGAATGTTCAGATTTCTTCAAATATTATTTGCTTTGGATGTAGGAAATCTGGACATCTGAAAAGTCAGTGCCCTAATTTGAGAACTCTTCCTTCTAAAGAAAATGGTGAAGCTAAGCAAATTATAAAATGGGAAAATAATGAAAAGCAAAAAATCTCCTGGGCAGATCTAGCTTCTGAATCATCAGACCAAGAGCAAAATGATGTTTAAACCCTTTGTTTATGTGTTTTTGTGTGTATGTTTTTTATTTGTTGTATTTTTATTTTTATTTGTTTTATGTGTTTTTCTATTTTTAATTTTTGTGTATTTTGTATGATTTTGAGATATTTTCATATCGGATTCCATGTTTCTTGTTTTGAGATATTTGGAATGTGATATGAAGATTTTTATAGTTTGTGTACTTGTATTTTGTTTAGTTTTTTTCTATTCTTTTATTGCTTTAGAATTTTTTTTTTTGATGTTTAAGTGTTTTTGTTCTGTGTTTGAAATGTTTGTTAGCCTATATGAAAAACCCTTAAATTTTTGATCTTACAAGTGCTATACTTTGAACTTCAACATAAAATTGAATTCATTAGAAAATCTATTTTTTCTAAATTTAAGTTGTGTTTATAACTTGATATTATTAAGATTGTCAATTTCATGTCTCTTATTTAGACTACATTAATTTTAATATTATTATTGCAATTATGATGTTTTTTTATTTTATATTTCACTTATCAATTAATATTTATGCACTTAGAAAGATTTGAAGTTTTAGATTATTAATTTTGGAAAGAATACAATTACTCTTGAAAATTGTACAAATGTACAAAAATCAAAAGAAATGCGCAAAGATTTGCAATGTGAAAAACAGGTACAAAATAAGCCCAACAAGTGAAAAGATGCACAAAAATGTGCCACAAAATTGAAAAAGATGCGCAAAGCAGCACATGTGGTAGTTATTTCTTTCCTTAATTTTTTTAATCTCTTAATTCAAATTGATCTTATGTACATTTATATTACATATTGAAATATGAACTATAAAATTTTTATATCATCATTTTTACAATGATTTTCTCTATCTTAAATGTCTAAATATACTCATGTTTTGATAAATTCTTTTAGTTTCTATGTTATATCTCTTCTTAAATTCTATGAATTTATGATTTAGCTAATGTTTTAATTTTATTTGCATACCTTATGTCATTCACTTTAAAGGTTAAATTTTTAAATGATTTTCATATGTCTGCTTACATTTCTAGTCTTTTTCTTCTTCACTTTTTGATGTTGTCAAAAAGGGGGAGAAATTGTTTGTTGTGTCTTGTGTATTCGTATCATTGTGTGTTTGTTTTGTTTTGTTTTGTATTTCTAAAAATTTTGAAAAAAAAATAATTTTAATGCCTCCTTATTTTCATATGTTCATTAATTCAGGGGGAGTTAAGGAGATTCTTAGAATTTGAAATTATACAAATAATAATTGTTTTGTCATCATCAAAAAGGGGGAGATTGTTAGGAAAGTTGCTATTTGCATGTTTTACATTCTTGCAACTTGTATAGTTTTGATGATTCCAAATGTTATTATTTTATGTGTTGTTATCCCCTAACAATTTTTGGAAGATTTGTTTTTGCTCTTGTGTGTACTAATATTTTAGAAAAATCGAACTCCAGACTACGAAGACTTCAAATCAAATTCAGCATGAGATACTTTGAGAATTTGAAGCTTGTACTTTTTATTTGAATTAAATTTGAGAGGGAGTGATTGTAATTGAGTGAATAAATTCACATACACTAAAGGAGATCTTGAAAAAGTTTTTGTACTGATCGTACGGGATGAACAATGTTTGTACAGGACGATCAGATCAATTATCTCCTTGTAAGAGCAATGGAACGAACATGAACTGAACAAGAAAATTTTTCTAAGTCCTGGTTGTCCAGACGAAATCATTTTCGTCCCAAGATGAGTTTCTCTAAGTAAAAATTTCGTCCAGACGAAGTCATGTTCGTCCAGGACAACGGGAACTGACTATGGCAGTTTCTGGCAACGTTCTGCAGTTTTCAGAACTAACTTTTGATATAACTGTTCGTACCGGATGAAATGTTTTCGTACGGGATGAACCTATTTCATCCAGGATGAAATTGGTTTGTACAGATGCACAAATGGTTCGTACGGGACAGTTTCTTACACGGTTCGTCCGTACTAACTCAATTTCGTACGGGACAATCCAGTGCGCAGAAAAACATGTTTTTAGCAGTTTTTTGGACGGTTTTTCATGTCCTTTCTATATAAGAAGTCCTAGAAACTATTACAAGTACCTTTGGAGTTGTTTTCTCTTGAGAGGGATCATTGAGAGGGAGAAGATCCTTGGAGGGGATTTCAAGGGAGTGTGGAGGGGATATTCACACGGTTGCTCCGGCGAAGGCTCTCAAGTGAAGTTCAACAACATTGGTCCGGTTCTCTGCCGACACTTGAAGAGTGTAAAAGGATGATAAAGTGTATCTTTGATAGCCATTGTGTCTTCATTCTTTTGGAGAAAACTAGAAGAGAGAACTTGAAAGGGAGAGAGGAAAGGGTGGAGTTTGAGAGGGAGAAGATCCTTGGAGGGGATTTCAAGGGAGTGTGAAGGGGATATTCACACGGTTGCTCCGACGAACTTGCACTTCAGTACCATCAGATTCAAGGGTCATCTTGAGGGAAGTTTTGGCGAGAAGAAGATCTCTTTGGTGTCAAAGAAACCGGCTACTCCGCCGCACCGGGGAAGGTGAAAGTGATTTTATACAGGCTTCTCCGCCTTGCTGTGAGGGCAAAAGGAGAGTCACTTTGTGGTATTAGTGCAATACTCGGAGGGTGCCTCCGGGGAGTGGACGTAGGTCAAGATTTGACCGAACCACTATAAATCTGGTGTATTCTTTCTTATTTTTCTTCTGCATTTAATTTCATTGCATGTTGTTTACTCTGGTTGAAAAGTTTATTTTTTAAACTTTAAATTTAACTTGCATTAATAATTAAAAAGGTTTTCTAAAAATCCAAGAGTAGAAGTATAATTTTTAAATTACCAATTCACCCCCCCCCCCCCCCCCTCTTGGTTAGCCTTGGGACATTTAACTTAGGCTTAGCATCCTAATTCTTATTGAACGAGTTCAAAAAGTTCTTATTTGCTGTTTAGAAGTACTTCATCTTTATTTACTATAATTCTAATTGGTTGTAACTTCCTTTTAGTTACATTTCTCTTTTTTTATTCCATGAGTTATTAAGCTTGTTTTCCTTTTGCAGTCTTTTATTTTTGCAGGTTATTTGGACTGTGATTTTTGTGGACAAGATGACTTAATTTTGCAGGAAGAAGGTGATGAATTCCTTTTTTTCTTTTCTTCCTTTTTTGGGAGCTGCCTGCTTATATCCTAGAATGTTCTTAGGTGATTTTATAATTCTTATTAGAAGGGACCATAAGCTCTTAGGTTTTTTTTTTTTTTGAATCTTTTTGTAGCTCTTTTGAGCATTAGCATGTTGAATGTTCCTTTTAAGGACCTTGTATCCTACTTTATATTAACACGTAGGCCCCTCCTCGAGTTTCCCTCAAAAAAAAAAAAAGTTCATCGCAATAGGGAATTTGAATGTGATTTAAGTTTCTTTTCCTTCACCAGTTAGGTGAAAAAGGATATCAGGTTCTTTGTCTTCACCATGAGGGTTAAAAAGGATTTCAAGTTCTCTGTCTTTACCAGGAGGGTAAAAAATGCTTCCAAGTTCTCTACCTTCACCATAAGGGTGAAAAAGGATTCTAGGTTCTCTACCTCCCCAGGAGGGTGAAAATTTTATGGTCATCTACCGCACCGAGTTGGTGGAAGAGATTTTGTAAGGGTTCTCCTCCTAGCTGTGATAGCTAAAGGAGAGTCACTAAAGGTTTAGTGCAATACCTAGAGAGGACGACTTTGTGTAGTGGATGTAATTCATGATTTAACAGAACCACTATAAAATTCTAATGTGCTCATTTTGGTTTTTCATTTTTTGTAATTTACTTTTATGCATTTTAATTTTATAGAAATAACATGTTGGTAGAAATATATGATTGATATTACATTGTGTTGATTAGACTATCATTACCATCATTATAACTTTTGACAAGTTTATTACCTTACACATCAAGTGATAGTATTGCTTCTGCATTGATGTACATAAGGATATAGTTCACTTAGATTTAACATCTTTCATCAAACTTTCATGATGCTTGCCAATACAATACTTAGTGGTCGTAAACTTAACCAACATACTTTATTTAACACAAAAAATGAATCCACAGTTTAATAGAGAAGGCATGGGATAGATTACTCATCCTTTTATAGCCCAGACTACCCTCACTAAGCACTCCACAATAATTACTCCAAGTAGACCAGAGCAATTTGAAATGAATGGGGGTACCCATCTAAAAAAAATTATTAAAAGTCTCTTCAAAACAAGTACAAACTGCAAGAGTGAATTTGATAGTTCGGATAATATAAATAAGTAAAGAATACAAAACACTTTTATTAAGAGTTAGTCTAAAACCATAAGTAAGAAGATTTAACTCCCAAGAAGCGAGCCTATTTTGAATAGAAGAAATTAAATCATCAAAAAGAAAAGTCTTCTTCTTGCCTTTTTTAAGAGGGATGCCCAAATAATTAATATGTAGGATGTTATGCATAAAACCAATAATACCTTTAAAGTTATTGATTCAATCATGTGGAACATTTTTAGAAGCAATAAAATAACTCTTATTGTTATTATGAAAAAGACTACTACCATTATCAAATTTATGAATAAATCTCATAAAAATATTAAGCATAGTCAAAGAGCTATTATTAAAAATAATAATATCATCAACATAACTTAAATGAAAAATAAGGAAACAACCCAAGGTCATATAGGACAAATTGGGGTTTTTATCATAAGTATTAGCAATACCTCTAGACATATACATAGCAGCTATGATAAAAAAAAAAAAAAGAAGTGGGGTCACCTTCTCTCAAACACTGAGACGACTTTAAAAAACATTTTTTTTTCACCATTAACAACTACAGAGAAATAACAACCTTCAATATGATTCTTAACGAGCTTAATATAAGGCAAGTTAAAACCAAATAACCAAAGAATGTTGTAGAGAAAGTTTAAGTTAATGTTATCATAAGCATTAGCAACATCTAATTCAAGGAAAAAGTTCCACCCTCACACCTTGGTATCATGATCATGAAGCAGCACTTGATCAAGAAGGATGTTATCAGAAATGGATATCCCCTTGTCAAAACCTTTTTGACATGGGGAAGAAAAGGAGCTAAGCAAACCATTAAAATTTTGGAAATAAGATTGATAAAGGAGTAAAGACTTATAGGCTAGAAATCATCCAAAGAATTGGTAACATTCTTCTTAGGAATAAGAATAATGTAAGAGGAAGCAAAACATTTAGGGACAGGATTGCCCTAAAATAAATCCATAATAACTTCAATTAAATCTTCATTAATAATATTCCAACTTTTTTGAAAAAATTTAGTTGTAAAACCAATAAGCCCATCCACAAAATCATGATTCATAGAATTAATGATGTAAAATAGCTCTTTGCAGGTGGGGGCTGAGTAAGGACCCTATTTTACTCTTCCCTAAGAATAATAGATATAAGATGAGGAAAATATATAGGGTTAGGATAAATCTTTTATTAAGAAAATTTATAAAATGCTCCATAGCTAAATTGGCAATATCCTCAACATCCTCAAGAGTGTACCCATCAAAAAGAGAAATATTGTGAAAGTAATTATGATCCCTTCTCTTATTAACTAAGGAATGAAAATACTTATTGTTATTTTCACCCTCAACAAGATGTTTATAAGCTACTTTTTGTTTTCTGAAAACCTCTTCTTAGGCTTGAAGATGAGAAAGGGAAGTTTTGGCATCATTTAAGAGCTTACAATTCTCAATAGTTGGGTCATTTTGACAATAACTAACCATTATACTCACCATATCTTCAACAACTAAAATTTTAGTGAAGACATTTTTAAAAATGTGCTTGTTCCACCAATTGATTTTGAACTTTAACCTTTAAGTTTCAGCCAAAAAATATTCATGCCTTGAGAAGAGTTATCAGAAAGAAAATGAGCTTGCCAATTGTCTTAAACCATGCTTTTAAAAAAACTATCTAACAGCCACATATTTTTCAATCTAAAATTTTGTGGAGAGGTTCTTTGAACCAATTGATACGAATCAAGAGAGGAGAGTGTTGGAAAGAGACCTACTAAAATTCTCAACATGAGTGCCAATTAGACAATTGATCCAAAGGTTATTAAAAGCACATGATCTAAATGCTTCCACAAATTACCAAGATTCCAAGTAAAATTATTACCAAAAAAACCAATATTAACTAAATTGGAATCCAAGTTCATGTTGTTGAAATCCTCCAATTCTTTCAAAGAAGAGGCTATAATGTTAAAATCCATGCCAATTAACCAAGGTAAAGAAACCATATTGTGAAAATTAAGAAGTTGATCCTACATAATTCTTTTTTTGAATGATGAAGAAGAAGCATAGACAAAAGAAGCATAGCATTTAAAATTAAACAATTGAATATGATAATGAATCACTTGAGAGAAATCACTAATAACATCAATAAGAATAGGATCCTTCCAAATCAACAAAATCTTGTTGGAGAAACTGGAAACAACATGGTTGAAACTCAAAAAATGACTAGTAGGAAGAACCTTATTAACAGTGATTAACAGTTAAATAGAAATATTGTGAATTCTACACATTTTTAACTATAAACTGAGGAGAGGGCATCCAACACCTCTAATACTCCAATTAAGAGACTTAAACATTATTAGAGGAATTAATTGTAGTTTTAGAGCAAGTACACCTTGTAGATTATAAAATAAGGTTTTTATACTTCTTACCCTTCTTTTCTTGAACTCTAGTAAAGCAAAGATTCTTATCCTCCATACTATCATCATAATTATCATTGACCTCATCATTTATACTATCATAATCATTAGCATTGTTAGAATTTGTAAAGGATTAGAAATTAAACCATCTTTAGGATGAATATCCAAATCAGTTTCTTGAATAAGTTCACCTTCGATATTATCTTGCACATCATAAGTAGGATGATTAGTTGCAACAATAGGGGGATCACCACAACCTCCAGTAAAATGTTCAAATTTAGTAATTTTTTTATTAAAACCATAAGGCATTTGAGATGATGCAAAAGCATTATAATGTTATGTATTGATCCCCATAATTTGATCATCTATAGACGAAGATACAATATGACTAGCATGCAAAATATACTTTTCCACTCCTTCAACATTTCTAGTTTATAAAACATCATGGGAATCCTCATTTCTAGTTTGTAAAACATTGTGGGAATCCTTTATTGGATACATAATTTAAAAAAAGAATGAGAATTAGAGGCATTATTAAGAAGCATGTCAATAGGTTATTGATCATTTCAGGTCCATTATTATTGGGATTACCACTGATTTCAAGGATGCCAACTAGAGAAGATACAAGTAAAGTCTCATATTCTTTAGGATCTTTAGTGGATTTTTTTAGTTTACAAAGATGAGGATGTAGGATAAAACATTCAAAAATAATGTTCCCATGTATTTTGTAGTGATTACTAAAAAATAGAAAGTTTTCAAATTCAACATATTAAAGATACCATGAGTTATTTGGACCTAGCCAAATTTCCTTGGGGTATTTTTGAAACATGAAGTTCTTCCAAAACATGAGCAATAAAGGGTTAAGAAATAGACCCAATAGGAAAATTACTAATTACCGGTACTATTACCGACGACCAAAAAATTTCCATAATTACCAACAGTTAAACTGGTCATGTGACCTCTAGTTTTCACTGGCAATTTTTAATAATAAATTGCTGGACATTCTAGTGGTAAAATGACTACCATATATACCGCTAGTTTTTTCTTTAGGTGTTGCATATTACCAGCAGTTTAGCTGCCAGTGTTAAGTTATTTTATTCCGGCGGACCAAACCACTGAAAAAACATTAAAAATTGACCTAAAATTGGAAATTCAAATTTTCCTCCTCATTTCTTCACATTCTATTTTTCATCTAGACATAATTCTCGCACTCACATCTGACTGGGTCCAAAAGTCTTTGGCCGCTGATGCCCTAACTTTGGCCAGTGATGCCCTCACTCTGTCCATTTACGCCCTCACTCTGGTCATTGATGACTTCACTCTACCTGTCAATGACCTCACTCTGCCCGCACGCCCTCACTCCGACTTGTGAATGCCCCGGCCCCAAGGTGATACCCGTGCTTTTACCTTTTTTTTTCTTTAGTCATGGATGTTCTCACTCAACATTTGTTAGAGGATATGTATGCATGAGCTATTACTTTTGTTCAAACATTAGATTGTTTGATCAAGTATTTTCCTATTTCAATTTAATTACATCAAGGATCAACCTTAAGCCCATATCTTTTTACTTTAATCATAGAGAGAATAATGATGACCTACATATGATATTTATTGATTTAGAGAAAGCATATGATAATGTTCCAAGAGAAGTGCTATGGAGAGCTATAGAAAAGAAAAATATTAATAATTATTATATTCAAGTCATTAAGGATATGTATGCAAGAGCTATTACATGAGTTCAAACACTAGATAGTTTGACCAAGTATTTTCCTATTTCAGTTTGATTACATCAAGGATCAACCTTAAGCCGATATCTTTTTTACTTTAATCATAGATGTTCTTAATAGATATTTGCAAGAGGATTTACCTTTGTGTATGCTTTTTTTGATGATATTTTTCTTATTGTTAAGACTAGAGAGGGAGTTCAAGGTAAACTTGAATTGTGGATGTCTACCTTAGATTGTAAAGGTTCTTTCATGAGGGGATTATGAATTTGGGAGATAAAGTCATAAATAAGAGTACACATTTTATATATATCAGAAATCTTGTTCAGAGTGAAGGTGAAATAGATGGGGATATTATCAATAAAAAGTGACTTTAGATGGTTTGGTCGATTAAAATGACGGCCTTCTGATGACCAGGTTAGGAAAGTAGAGGTATTAAATTTGAACTATTTTAAGAAAGGTAGAGGTAAACCTAAAAAGGCTTGGTTATAAAATATAAGAAATGACATTTCTTTCTTAGATTTACATGACAATTAAGGGTGCTTATTTTCTAATAATTGATTTCACTACTATATAGGGAACGTTTGCTTTAATAACCAAATGACTATCCAAGAAGAGAGATATTAGATGTATAGCAGATTATTATTGGGTTGAAGATGATTGACATATGAATTTATGCTGGAAGTTGAGACTTTCATTCAAGTTGCATCTCAACTACATTTATTTAAGTTCGATGGAATGTTTAGATGCCCATGTTCAAAGCATAAAAATCAAGAATTCCCATGACTAATAATGTAAAGGTTAATTTATATCGTAGGGGAGTTATTCTAGACTACTAGATTTTTTCCTCACAAGGAGAGTATGAGCCACACAAAGATACTCATGCCAGTCTATCCATAGGTTTTGAAATAGTTGATGAAGGTCAAATGAGTAGACCGTATGAAGAACATATTTTTGATAGAACCTAATTTAAGAGCTAGTATGGAAGAACCACCACACATATAAACTAAAAAATTCTTTAAGTTACTACATGCAGCTCAAAAAAAAATTAGAATGGTTATAAAACTCATTTAAAATTATTTATTGTTGTGAGGATGCTAAGTATCAAAATTGAATATAATATTTCTCATGATTGTTTTAATGACTTGATTGATCTTCTCTAGGAAACAAATCCAATAGATAATTTAATCCCCATATATTTGTATTGAAGAAAGAAATTAGTATCCAAGTTGGGTCTCACTGCTATAAAAATTAATTGTTATATAAATGGATGTATGTTATACTACAAAGATGATGTAACAAAAGTTTTATTTCATACCTGTAATGCATCTAGGTTTAAACCAAACTCAAGAAAACAACATCGTCAAAAGAAATATATTTCATATTCCCATTTATTTTATTTACTAATCATTCCAAGACATCAGTGACTCTTAATCCATTTACAAAATCTATAGTTGACCATGTCGCACTTCCCATTTAGCAACCTCTAATTAGCTAGGAAGTCATTGATGGGTCCGCTTGGATAATTCACATTAGCTTATAATTATCTGATTTAAGATAGACAATTCTAATTTAAATGGCTCAAAATGGTAGGGTATTGTATTAAACCATGTCTAACTCTATTTGAATTTTTTTATTAAACCCAACATCCTTGATTTCATCTTCCTTTTCTGACTAGATTTCTCAGTAATAGATAGATTTTAGCAAGATCCCAAAATTAAATCAAGGGATCTTGCTCAAAATTATTAGAGAGCTTCATTAAGAACTAAACATTTAACTAGATGCCCTTGGATTGAATGTTCCTTTCATAAATTCCTAAAACCTATGAATGAAGAACTCATGTTTGTTTCTAACCTCAATGGTTTGAGAAATTGAGCTATATTTTTGCTAGGTTGAGTCTGTCTAGTCCCAAGGAGTAGATCTACTTTAGATTGTAGAGGAAGAGGGCCACTAGATTAATTTTTGGACTTTTGGCAAGATTTGCTCATTTAGGCCTATTTCAACTCAGTCGAGATGACCACTGGTGTTGCAATCCGAGAGTTCAAGCATGTGATTTTAATGATAACAAGCATTATTGGCTTTTTCGCTTTATTTCTCTTGATATTATTATTGGATATTTTCCTTGTGCAAACTAACATTTTAGGTATAGTATACACGATGACACAAAAGATTAAGATTCAAGATTGGGTAGAGTAGATTTGATATTTTTGTAAGAGTTTGTATTTTTTAGTAATTCATTTTATATATTTTGAGTCAAAATTCATGTAAAAGGTATATGCCAGCTTAGTGATCATGGAAACAAATAATTGGGAGTGAAAACTTTTTTTTTAGATTGTAGTATGCAATCCACATCGTACCATATGATATATTGATCATAAATCAGTTATAACAGCTAATTGAGTAATTAATATTTTTTAACTAATTAAATTGTACAAACCAAATCATACAGGGCAATCAGTTTAAATAACAACCTTAGCCACCAATCATATTTAGATAAGTTTTTTTTTTCTTTGAACTAATCATATTGTGCAAACATATTCATACAAAATATAACCAAAATTAATTCATGTGATTAGTCAAACAAATAAAATTTTAATTAATATGGTAGATCATATAGTATGATATTGGTCACATTGGATAATTTGCATAGACAAAATTCAACCATCCCAAGGATCATCCTAGACAAAACTTAATTTATCAAACTAATCAAATAATATGAGGCTAATCATATTGGAAGATTGGTAGATATGATCTTTGATCAACTTGGATAATAAGATCCAAGTATTGTATTATAAGATCAATATATTTTATTTAAATAGATCGTACTATGACTCATTAGTCATACAGAATAAATTAGGATTTCTTAAACTAATCATATTGTATGATCTCTGATCACATTGTGTGAATAAAGTTTGCTAAATTGACTTTTATCTTTAATTTGAGCCTTTATTTAAATATCATCCCTAATTCATCTTATAAAATGTTTTGCCACTTTTTCAGGGGGCGCGGGGGGCTTCTATGAGAATGTTTTGAAGAAGAATTTATTCTTTGGGAGAGAGAGAGAGAGATCTAAGGTCTTAATAGAGAGGCTTCTTGTGGGGGCATAAGAGAAAGTGTGAGAATCGTTTCTAAACACGATTGCTCAGTGATCTTGTACCTTATTCTTTTAAGGTCAGCGTCATTTCTTGAGGGAAACTCTAAGAAGAGTCTCTTCATGGGAAGGATCTAGCCACTCCACCATAATGGGAAAGTTAAAGGGATTTGACTTCTCCACCTCATTAAGGAGGTGAAAGGGATTAGATTTCTCTACCACACTAGGAATGTAAAAGGGATTCGATTACTCCAAGGAGGTGGATAAGATTTGCAAGGGATTCTCTACCTTGCTGAGGGGCAAAAGGAAAGACACTAGGTTTTTGTGCAACACGTAGAGTAGAGTACTCTTGGGTGTGAACGTATGCCAAGGTGATCAAACCACTAAAAATTTCTTGTGTGTTTGTTCCAAATTTTGTTTTTATTTGTTTGCACGTTACTTCTTGCATCTACGATTTGTTAGTTTTATTATGCATTAAACATGTCTTGTTTTTTTCTCAAAAATAAAAAAAATTTAAGAAATTAAAAACCAAAAAATATTTGTTTCTTTACATGTTTTTATTTAAAATCAAAATAAAGTGTTATTTAGATCAATGTTGTCATATTATTTTTCACTAAGTAATAATCTTCCAAAAGGGATCATTTTTAAATGGAATTTTTTAAATACCAATTCCTCTCACTTTTTATTTATAGTTCAAGTTGGTCTAACAACCAACATTTGAACTTTCAATTGGTAATAGAGCGGATCTCAAAATTAGTGTTTTAATAAGACTTGGGAAAAGAACCAAGGCAAACCTCAGAAATAGAAATGTTGTGGAGGGTTATTCAATAACTTGACCAACTTTATTTGATCATATTCCCTTTAATTTTTAAAAAATATGTATGACTATATTTTTACAATCGATTGACTTTCGTATGTGGCAAATGATACAAGAAGGATACTCTACAACATCTAGATTTGTAAATGGCATCAAAACTAAAATAGCATTTAATAAATTAAGCAATGGAGATAGAGACCTTACATAACTGAATGCTAAATATTTAAATTATTTTTAATGTGTACTTAAATTAGAAGACTATATGAGAGTCTCAACCTCTATAACTAATAAGGAAATCTGGGAGAGATTAGGTAAATGAGGGTACTAATGAGGTCAAACAATCTCTTTTAAACATACTATTGTATCATGATGAACTATTTTGCATGAAACCAAATGAGACTATCTCTAACATGTATAATAAATTTACTCAAATAGTGACATCCCAGTAAACTTTAGGTAGAGCACTGTCAAACTATAATAAGGTCAACAAAATCCTTCATTATTTACTTAATAATTTTGATGCAAAGGTTACTACTATCTATGAATTTCATGATTTAAATGTTTACTCAATTGATAATTTAGTTGGCTCTCTTATTATCTATGAGCAAAATGTAAACCAAAGATTATAAGATGCAGGAGAGAAAAGAAAGGAGAACATCGTAGCACTAAATGCCACTGACTAAGACAATAGTAGCTCAGAATTAAATGAGAATGTTAATATAGCCCTTATGACAAGGAAATTCAAAAGCTTCTTAAATTTAAATTAGAAGGGACATTTTGAAAAGGGCAAGAGTAAAGGAGGAAATTTTCATAAAAGCTTATATGAAGAAATTTGTTTTGAATGCAAGAAGCCAAAACACTTAAGATTCGACTACCCCAACCTAAAAACTCAACCTACCAAGGAAGTAAATGACAAAGAAGGTTTTCTAGGTAGATTTAGATCCAAACTATTCAGGAGAAGAACCTGAGGATGAGGTTAAAAATATAAGTTTTAATAGCAAATAATTGTGTTACAAACTCTGATCAAGATCGGGTATTCAACCTAACCTATGATGAATTATTTTATATTTTCTAGAAAATTCATGAATCTTATATAAAGCTAAAAAAATTGCATGCTAATTTAAAAAATGAATGTTTGATCTAAAATATGAGCATGAATTGTTAGTTAGAGAGCACGATGATCTTAAATCTGAACATATTTCATTAGATAAATAGCATGCATCTCTATTAGATGAATTTACAATTTGAATAAGAAACATCTTGAACTAAGCAAGTTGTGTAACTCCTTGAAAAATGAGCATATTGATTTTGACAAAATAACAAAGGAGATTGATACACTTGCATCATAATTAGATAGTAAAGAGCCTAAATTACTAGTTGAACTAGGAGTTAAGAAAAGCATAAATGAATATTTGATTAAAAAATGCATTTCTATAGAACCCACAAGGTATTATTTATACATAGCCACATCCAAGGATATAGCATGCATCTCATATCAATAGGAAGAGGCATAAAACTCAAAATATACTAGTAAACTCATTCACAGGTGTTAACTCATTCACAGGTGTTAGGTTCTATTCTCGTGCCATTGTGGGACACAGAACCCACACTTGTAATGTACACCATAGAACACATCTTGTGGAGGCCCAAATCATTTCCATCAAAGCATAACATCCATGTCATTCATTCAATAAAGTATTAAGTGGAGCTCAAACTCATTTGGGTTCCCAAATATAACCACTTATTGATTTTATAAGGATGCTCTCATGAAATGCCTAGTGATAGCATGTGGTATTGGGACAGCAAATGTTCAAGTCACGTCTCTAAAGATTTGCAGCAATTCATTATGTTGGAGGCTAGGCTAGGGGGCAAGGTAACATTGGGAGACAACACCATTAGAAAATTGTTGGGTTCATATATGAATGTTAATTCCAAAATGTTTGTTATAGAAAACGTTCTTTTGTAGATTTATTAAAACATAAAATTCTTAGTATCAGTTAGCTTTATAATAAGAGCTTTGATATAAAAAAAAAATTCTACTCAATGCATGATTAGTCTGAACGAAAAAAAAATTATAAGAAAAATGGTAAATAATATTTACATGCTTGATCTATCTTGTATTGATAATTAAAATACTTTATGCTTAAAAATTATTATATATAAATCATATCTATGGAAAAGAAGACTATGTTATACAAGCATGAAAACCCTTAAGAAGATAACTTAGAAAAACCTAGTTAGAGCAATACAAAAATTAGACTTTTCTAAGAACCACCTTTGCGATGCTTGCCATTTAGGAAAACAACCTAAGTTGTTATTTCATTCCATTAAGGACATCACCACCACTCACTACAAATCCTGAATATATATTTGTTTGGTCCCATTAGTATATCCATCTTAGGTGGGATAATCTTTGGGTATGTGATTGTTGATGATTATTCAAGATTCACCTGAGTTAGATTTTTAATTCATAAAAGTGAATTATTTGAGAAGTTTAGAAAGTTCTCTATTTGGATTCAAAGAAAATTAAGATGTGAGATCTCAACTATCCATAATAATCATGGTGGAGATTTTGAGAATCATATGTTTGAAGCTTTATTTAAGGAGCTAGGAATTGAGCAAAACATTGCTGCCCTAAGGACCCCTCAACATAATGGGATAGTAGAAAGAAAAAAATAAACTTTTATGGAAACTGCTATGGCTATGTTAGCAAAATACTCTCCCCCAAAATATTTTTGGACAAAAGCGATGAATACTGCTTACTATGTTTTGAACATGGTGAATGTTAAACCAAAATTAAATAAGAAATCTTATGAGTTTCTTAAGGGTAGGGAATCAAATCTTTCACATATTCATGCCTTTGGATGTAAATGATTTATCCTTATCAATAGAAAATCTACTCTAGGAAAATTTGTCATAAGTCTGATGAGTGAGTCTTCCATGGTTATTCTGTTGCAAATCTATTTTTCATGTCTTATGTTTTGATGATTGACAAACACTGCTTTTCTTGGACAGCTTGTTGCTTCTAACTTTTCAGGAATCGATGATCGGACAATCAAAAAGGAGCCAAGTTCAGAAATGCGTAGGTTTAGGGTTGAGTCAGTCTGTACTTTTGTTTTTTACCTTTTGAGTCCTCTTGTAATAGTCTAAAAGACTGATGCTTTGTAACCCTTCACACACACACTTGAGAGACTTAGAAATTCTGTTTTTACTCATATCGGCCAGGACGATTTCTTTGATCGGCCGGGCCGATCAGCTTAAAACAGAAAGTCTAATTAAGGATTCTTAATTAAGTCAGCCGACGTTAACAGATCGTCCTGGACGATACGTGTATCGGCCAGGACGATAAGCTCAAAATAGAAATAAGTAGCCGCCATAGACAAGTATGGTATACCATATCTTTAAATTATCGGCCAGGACGATCCTCGTATCGGCCTGGACGATATTAACAATTTATGCCATAATTGTTCAGGAAATCAAGGAAATAATTAAAGATGATTGATACGATCATATCGTCCTGGACGATCGCAAGATCGGCCAGGCCGATCTAGTCAAAAACCTTAAGTTACTTCAGGACGATCAATATCGGCCAGCCCGTATTCAGGGCTATTGTCAGGACGATTTTTCTCTGATTTGAACTGATCGGCCAGGACGATCGTGAGATCGGCCTAGACGATCAAGCCAATTTTCAATCATCCAGCTTTACATCGAGGGCTATGCTCTGGCCGATCTTCATTGATTTGTATTGATCGGCCAGGCCGATATACATATCGGCCTGGACGATATTGTCGGCAACTTGCAATTAATGAGCTTTTTTGGAGCTCTTCTATTTAAGAGCTTCTTGTTCAACGTTTTTAAAAAATCTTTGGCTGCTGCCTTGACCTAAGAAGGCCTTGAGGAGAGAAAGAGAGAGAGAAGAGAGAGAGAGGATCTTGTGAGGGGGAGCTTGTGAGGGGTTTCACAAGGGTTGCTTCAAGGATCTCTCTGCGTCATCTTCGTCTAGAGTTTCTCGTCCGTGGAAGGGTCGGTAGAGGTAAGGAGCTTTGCTTTTAGTTCTGGTTCTCTGCCAGCTTCAGGAGAAAGCAAAAGGAGATAGTTTCTCTGCCTTGCCGGGGTGGCAAAAAGGAGGTTCTTGTGAGGGTTTCTCCACCTAGCCGTGGGGGCTAAAGGAGAGTCACTTTTTGTGTAGTGTAATACTTGGAGGGTGCCTCCAAGGAGTGGACGTAGGTCGAGTCGACCGAACCACTATAAATTTCTGTGTTCTTTTTCTTGCTTCTGCACTTTTAAATTCCGCATTATTTTGTGGTGTGATTTGGTTAATGTGATTTTATTTCTTTGTTTAAAAAGAAGTTTTTAAAATATCAATTCACCCCCCCCCTCTTGGTTAGTTTGGGACTAAGTTCATAGGGCTTAACATCCCCATCGAACTTTCAAGTGGTATCAGAGCGTGATTCGAAAATTAAAGTTTGAAAACTTTTTGAATTTGATCCATGTCTAACTTTGGGAATCGCAACACTACGGAAGGGTATTCTATTACCCGACCTCCTCTGTTCGATAATCTACCTTTTGATTTTTGGAAAACTCGCATGTCAACTTTTATACAATCTACTGATTATCGCATGTGGATGCTTATTCAAGAAGGTTATTCTCCACCTTCTCGTGAAATTAACGGTTTTAAAACTGAAGTTGCTTTTACCGAATGGACTTTTGATGAACGAGATTTAGCTCAACTAAATGCGAAATGTTTGAATTGTTTTTTCTGTGCTTTAAAATCTGAGGATTACATGCGTGTTTCAACTTGCAAGACTGGTAAAGAAATTTGGGATAAATTGTGCATTACTTATGAAGGCACTAATGAAGTTAAACAATCCCGTTTAAACATTCTCTTGCATGACTACGAACTTTTTCGTATGAAACCTCATGAATCGATTTCTGACATGTACACTAGGTTTACTCAGATTGCTACTTCATTGCATGCACTAGGAAAAGAACTTTCGAACTATGAAAAAGTTAACAAGATTTTGAGATGCTTGCCTTCTTCTTATGATGCAAAAATTACTGCAATCACTGAATCTAAAGATTTAAACACCTATTCTATTGATAACTTGCTTGGCTCACTCATTGCTTACGAGCAAGGGGTGAATCAAAGAAATCTTGATGCAGGTGAGAAGAAAAAGGAGAAAACAATTGCATTGAAGGCACACAAATCGGATTCTAAATCTTCCGGGTCTGAAAGCGATGGAGTTGCCTTCATCACAAGGCAATTCAAAAGCTTTCTAAGGAAGAAACAAAAGCATCATCAAAATTGGAGAAAAGGTAAGGATCATAAACATATTAAAGGATCTTCTGATGTTGTTTGTTTTGAATGCAGGAAACCGGGACATGTAAGAGCCGATTGTCCTACACTTCAAGATCAATCAAGCAAAGAAAAAGAAAAAGGTGAGGAGAAAGCTAAGTCTAGGAAGGAGAATAAGAAAATCCAAAGAGGCTTCTGGGCAGAATCTGGTACTGATTCCTCTGAGACTGAACCAGAGAAAGAAACTACAAACTTGTGTTTCATGGGAGAAAATCAAAGTGATGAGGAAGAGGTATGTAGACCAACCTATGATGAATTGTTTGAAATTTGTGAAAAAATCCATACATCATACAAAAAACTTAAGAAAACTCATGCTAGCCTAAAATTAGAACATTCAAATCTACAAAAAGAGCATGAAGTTTTTCTCAAAGATCATGCAACGATTGATTCAAATCACATGGCTCTCCTTGATGAATTTGATGAATTAAACAAGAAGCATTTGGAATTAGTTGAGAAAAGTAATGCATTAAAAGCTTCACACACCTCACTTAATGATGATCTTAAGAAATCTAAAGAGATTAAAAAAGATTTGAGGATTGAGAATGATGCATTAAAAAGAACTAACTTGAGAATTCAAAATGATTTATGTAAGAAAGCTAGGATGACACCGACTTTTAATCAAAGGCCAGAACCTAGGAAGAGGCATTTTTATCCAAACCATTTAAGAAAACCTTTTCCTGGAGTTCAATGTTTTTCTTGTGGCATGCTAGGACACATCTCACACACTTGCACAGTTCACCGCAGTACACATTGGGTGTGGAGACCTAAGATGCATGATTCAAAGCATACCATATCTACATTGCACTCTACATTTCCTAAGAAGGAGCCCAAATCTGTTTGGGTTCCTAAAACTGACTGGTGTTGAGTTTTGCAGGAGTGCTCTCACCAAAGACCTCGTGGGAGCATAAGGTAACTAAAGATATGGAGGCTTGCAGCTCAATTGCTTAAATCCTTTGCTTTATCACTTGCTTGAAATCTTTAGTTTCTTTTTGTATGTTTTTTTGTTTTTGTGTTCACTTTGTGCTGTTTTCTTTTAAGTTGTTGTTTTTGTTTTTTTTTACTTTGGTCTTTATTTTGGGCTTTCATATGATAAAACTTCTCAAGCTTTTAAATTTTGGAGTTTTTGGAGATAGGGTTTAGCTTTTTAAAATTGGTTAAAGGGAGTAAACTGTTGATGTTTCCTTTTTCCTTCTTCTGACTTTATTCAGTGGCATGATTTTCTTCTATAAAACAAAAGTTTAAACTCAGTTTAACCAATGGCTTTTTAAGATCTCTTTCTAAATCTTGCTACATTAAAACATCTTATGCATAATAGTCAAAATGCTTTGATATCATTCAAGCTTTTGAAATCTTACCATTACAGTTATCACGTGATTTTGATTTTGTGTTGTGGATTGGTCTTCCCTATGTTAGAAAGAGAGCTCCTATTCTCTAATATTTGGAGGATATACTCACAACTAAGTTTTTTTTAAGGGTATATTAAAGATTTTTTAGCTTGCAAAAGTTAAAAAGGAAAGAGGCCAATAAAGCCAAATTGAAAAGAAAGCTATATACACAAAAGTGTATCAAAAATCAAAAGATGCTCAAAGAGCCAATAAAAGTGACAAGAGGCATAAACTTAGCCCACTAAATGCAAGCTATCATCTCTTTGGTAAAACTCTTAAAACTTAGAAAACTCATTAATTATGTGATACGTTCAAAGATTTGATTTCAAATTCCATGATTGAGAAAAACTATTTTGGTTTATTATTTATGAGATATTTTAGTTAGTAACAAGTCTTGATTGGATCTTCTTATTCTTTTTGTTATTCCGAGTCAGGACTTCGTTATTTTTAAGAGAATTTTGTACCCTGAAGAATGTCCGATCTAGGGTAAATGGAATCAGTTTTTCTACCTTCTTCTAATTGAATTTTGTTAAACCTCTTGATCTCCTAAAAACTTTAAAAAATTAAATTCATGAAAAGAATTCTCATATGATCCCTCCCTAAAACAAAAAAAAAATAGAAAAATTAAAATCCAAAAATATTCGGTGTTTGTTTTATTTATTTTTTTTGTGTCTTTGACTGTCTTTTCTTGTGTTTTATTTTTGAGGGTCTTGATCATCACCATTCTTTTCTTGATTTTAAATACAAGTCACATCGGCCTGGCCGATAGTTTTATCGTCCTGGCCGATATGACAAATTCTTTCCAAAATCCATCTGCTGACCTTTTTTTTGCTGTGCTTACTGAAATTTATCATCCTGGACGATACATTATCGTCCTGGACGATTTGATCAAACTCATGATGATAGTCCTGGCCGATAGTAAATTTGTCTGGCCGATGCATTCTATGTGCATCGTCCTGGCCGATACACTGGACCGTCCGGGACGATCCACGTGTCAGTACGTTTTGATCTTTAAATTCGGCCCCGGACGATCCATTATTGGACCATCAGCCGGGCCGATCCACTGTTCGTCCTGGACGATACACGTGGCAAGCATTTAAAATGTTTTAACTTCGGCCGGTACGATCAATTATTGTGCATCGTCCTGGATGATACACCTAATCAGCCCGGACGATCTGCTTTTTCAACGGTCGTCCGGACTGACTCCTCGGGCCTATAGCCTGTATCTAATCGGCCTGGCCGATATCTGATCGGCCCGGACGATTGGACCGCCTTTTTGACCAATCGGCCTGTACGTAATTATTGACACATATCGGCCTGGACGATTCCGCGATCGGCCAGGACGATATGGACGTTTCTTTAAATTTCAGGCCGATCCAGCCATGTTTTTCACTCCTCATCCCTTCTCCTTTGTGTTTTTGCTTAGGTTCTCTCAAATGGCTGGTGGGAAGCGCGTCCGTCAGACCTCTGGAAGTTCCTCGAGGGCAAGGGTTGACCCTCATTTCCGTGAAGCAGAAGATGAAGCTGCATATCATCGCTATAAAGAATGTGGAATTACTGTTTCCAGAATTATCAATCCAGTCCACATCTCTTACCCGGTAATGGATCTCTTCGCTCACACTTCCCTTTGCTTCATACTGTCTCTTATTTTCCCCTTCAATTCTGAGTTCCTTCTAGAATTTTTTGCAAACCTGAGCATCAACTCCACCTTCACAGCCCTGTCCTCTTATGTGAACCGACGCCCTGTCGAAATCACATATCAGGACTGTGTTGATCTCTTACAGCTATCCACCACCGGAGATAAGCTGCACTTAATTGCCCTTGACCCTGATCTTGACTGGTCCACGGAAAATCACTTTCTTCGCCAGACTAATGTCCGTTACCATGTTGGAGAGACTAGCTCTTTAGTCAGAGATGCTAGGACAATCCAACATGTCCTTCGCACCTCTGTCATTCCAAAAGCCGGCGACCGTGTCCACATTACCCCTCTACTTTCCCTCACTACCTTCTATATCATGGCTCATAGGGAATTCAACACTGCTGACCTATTTTTTCATTACATTGATCACCTAACAACAATTCGCGATCCAGGCCACAGAAGAAAGCCAAATCTAGCCTTAGGACACATCATAGCCTATGTTCTTGAAACTAAATACCAACTTCAATATCCTATACCACCAAACCTTCCAACTCCCTTCTACTCAAACAACTCCTTCAGCACCCTTCACATTACTCGTCTCCACCCTGAGGAACCTCAGGGGGCTCGAGAGGAGGAGGCTCCCGCTCCAACTCCCTTTCCTGACCTTGTCCCTCTCCACCAACACTCACCGGTTGATCAGTTGATTGAGAGATTTGATCGATGGGAGACCCGATTTGATGCATATGTTGCTGCCCAGGAGCAGCAACACTCTGAGGACATTGCCCGTTACGAGCATCACCGCGATGAGGATTTAGCTCGATTTGACAGCTTTCTTACTCACCAGCAGCAGCAACATGACCAGGACATCGCCTGGTTCAATGCTCAGTTTACTACCCTTGCCAGTTACTTTCAGCATCCACCTCCACCTCCTCCATCTGATGATCAGGATCCCTCGTTCTTTTAGTTTGTACTTTGAGTTATTGTTTCTTATCTTTTTTGTCTTTCGTGATGTTTGTTTTTTCTTCTTTCTTCTTTTCTCTGCTGTTTCTGGACTCTCTTTTTGTGATGACAAAAAGGGGGAGTAGGATAGGGTATGGTAGGAAAAAAATTGATGTTGTAACTTTGTTTTCTAATGAATCTATTTTTGTCCTACTTGTGTTTTGCCATCATCAAAAAGGGGGAGATTGTTGCAAATCTATTTTTTATGTCTTATGTTTTGATGATTGACAAACACTGCTTTTCTTGGACAGCTTGTTGCTTCTAACTTTTCAGGAATCGACGATCGGACAATCAAAAAGGAGCCAAGTTCAGAAATGCGTAGGTTTCGGGTTGAGTCAGTCTGTACTTTTGTTTTTTACCTTTTGAGTCCTCTTGTAATAGTCTAAAAGTCTGATGCTTTGTAACCCTTCACACACACACTTGAGAGACTTAGAAATTCTGTTTTTACTCATATCGGCCAGGACGATTTCTTTGATCGGCCGGGCCGATCAGCTTAAAACAGAAAGTCTAATTAAGGATTCTTAATTAAGTCAGCCGACGTTAACAGATCGTCCTGGACGATAAGCTCAAAACAGAAATAAGTAGCCGCCATAGACAAGTATGGTATACCATATCTTTAAATTATCGGCCAGGACGATCCTCGTATCGGCCTGGACGATATTAACAATTTATGCCATAATTGTTCAGGAAATCAAGGAAGTAATTAAAGATGATTGATACGATCATAACGTCCTGGACGATCGCAAGATCGGCCAGGCCGATCTAGTCAAAAACCTTAAGTTACTTCAGGACGATCAATATCGGCCAGCCCGTATTCAGGGCTATTGTCAGGATGATTTTCCTCTGATTTGAACTGATCGGCCAGGACAATCATGAGATCGGCCTGGACGATCAAGCCAATTTTCAATCGTCCAGCTTTACATCCAGGGCTATGCTCTGGCCGATCTTCATTGATTTGTATTGATCGGCCAGGCCGATATACATATCGGCCTGGACGATATTGTCGGCAACTTGCAATTAATGAGCTTTTTGGAGCTCTTCTATTTAAGAGCTTCTTGTTCAACATTTTTAAAAAATCTTTGGCTGCTGCCTTGACCTAAGAAGGCCTTGAGGAGAGAAAGAGAGAGAGAAGAGAGAGAGGATCTTGTGAGGGGGAGCTTGTGAGGGGTTTCACAAGGGTTGCTTCAAGGATCTCTCTGCGTCATCTTCGTCTAGAGTTTCTCGTCCGTGGAAGGGTCGGTAGAGGTAAGGAGCTTTGCTTTTAGTTCTGGTTCTCTGCCAGCTTCAGGAGGAAGCAAAAGGAGATAGGTTCTCTGCCTTGCCGGGGTGGCAAAAAGGAGGTTCTTGTGAGGGTTTCTCCACCTAGCCGTGGGGGCTAAAGGAGAGTCACTTTTTTGTGTAGTGCAATACTTGGAGGGTGCCTCCAAGGAGTGGACGTAGGTCGAGTCGACCGAACCACTATAAATTTCTGTGTTCTTTTTCTTGCTTCCGCACTTTTAAATTCCGTATTATTTTGTGGTGTGATTTGGTTTACCACATCATAGCCTATGTTCTTGAAACTAAATACCAACTTCAATATCCTATACCACCAAACCTTCCAACTCCCTTCTACTCAAACAACTCCTTCAGCACCCTTCACATTACTCGTCTCCACCCTGAGGAACCTCAGGGGGCTCGAGAGGAGGAGGCTCCCGCTCCAACTCCCTTTCCTGACCTTGTCCCTCTCCACCAACACTCACCGGTTGATCAGTTGATTGAGAGATTTGATCGATGGGAGACCCGATTTGATGCATATGTTGCTGCCCAGGAGCAGCAACACTCTGAGGACATTGCCCGTTACGAGCATCACCGCGATGAGGATTTAGCTCGATTTGACAGCTTTCTTACTCACCAGCAGCAGCAACATGACCAGGACATCGCCTGGTTCAATGCTCAGTTTACTACCCTTGCCAGTTACTTTCAGCATCCACCTCCACCTCCTCCATCTGATGATCAGGATCCCTCGTTCTTTTAGTTTGTACTTTGAGTTATTGTTTCTTATCTTTTTTGTCTTTCGTGATGTTTGTTTTTTCTTCTTTCTTCTTTTCTCTGCTGTTTCTGGACTCTCTTTTTGTGATGACAAAAAGGGGGAGTAGGATAGGGTATGGTAGGAAAAAAATTGATGTTGTAACTTTGTTTTCTAATGAATCTATTTTTGTCCTACTTGTGTTTTTCCATCATCAAAAAGGGGGAGATTGTTGCAAATCTATTTTTCATGTCTTATGTTTTGATGATTGACAAACACTGCTTTTCTTGGACAGCTTGTTGCTTCTAACTTTTCAGGAATCGACGATCGGACAATCAAAAAGGAGCCAAGTTCAGAAATGCGTAGGTTTATGGTTGAGTCAGTCTGTACTTTTGTTTTTTACCTTTTGAGTCCTCTTGTAATAGTCTAAAAGTCTGATGCTTTGTAACCCTTCACACACACACACTTGAGAGACTTAGAAATTCTGTTTTTACTCATATCGGCCAGGACGATTTCTTTGATCGGCCGGGCCGATCAGCTTAAAACAGAAAGTCTAATTAAGGATTCTTAATTAAGTCAGCCGACGTTAACAGATCGTCCTGGACGATACGTGTATCGGCCAGGACGATAAGCTCAAAACAGAAATAAGTAGCCGCCATAGACAAGTATGGTATACCATATCTTTAAATTATCGGCCAGGACGATCCTCGTATCGGCCTGGACGATATTAACAATTTATGCCATAATTGTTCAGGAAATCAAGGAAGTAATTAAAGATGATTGATACGATCATAACGTCCTGGACGATCGCAAGATCGGCCAGGCCGATCTAGTCAAAAACCTTAAGTTACTTCAGGACGATCAATATCGGCCAGCCCGTATTCAGGGCTATTGTCAGGATGATTTTCCTCTGATTTGAACTGATCGGCCAGGACGATCATGAGATCGGCCTGGACGATCAAGCCAATTTTCAATCGTCCAGCTTTACATCCAGGGCTATGCTCTGGCCGATCTTCATTGATTTGTATTGATCGGCCAGGCCGATATACATATCGGCCTGGACGATATTGTCGGCAACTTGCAATTAATGAGCTTTTTTGGAGCTCTTCTATTTAAGAGCTTCTTGTTCAACATTTTTAAAAAATCTTTGGCTGCTGCCTTGACCTAAGAAGGCCTTGAGGAGAGAAAGAGAGAGAGAAGAGAGAGAGGATCTTGTGAGGGGGAGCTTGTGAGGGGTTTCACAAGGGTTGCTTCAAGGATCTCTCTGCGTCATCTTCGTCTAGAGTTTCTCGTCCGTGGAAGGGTCAGTAGAGGTAAGGAGCTTTGCTTTTAGTTCTGGTTCTCTGCCAGCTTCAGGAGGAAGCAAAAGGAGATAGGTTCTCTGCCTTGCCGGGGTGGCAAAAAGGAGGTTCTTGTGAGGGTTTCTCCACCTAGCCGTGGGGGCTAAAGGAGAGTCACTTTTTTGTGTAGTGCAATACTTGGAGGGTGCCTCCAAGGAGTGGACGTAGGTCGAGTCGACCGAACCACTATAAATTTCTGTGTTCTTTTTCTTGCTTCCGCACTTTTAAATTCCGCATTATTTTGTGGTGTGATTTGGTTTATGTGATTTTATTTCTTTGTTTAAAAAGAAGTTTTTAAAATACCAATTCACCCCCCCCCCCTCTTGGTTAGTTTGGGACTAAGTTCATAGGGCTTAACATCCCCATCGAACTTTCATATTCCTCTATAAGAAAAACCTATAAGATATTTAATAAGAGGATGTTAATTATAGATGGGTCCACCCATGTGGTTTTTGATGAATTTGATAAATCTTGTGAGCCATGGTTAAAAGAAGATGAAAAGGGAGAGGTTACTCAAGGAGTAGAGTACATATGTGAGATTTTTAGAAATTTTATTGGAGATTAATTATTTGCAATTGAAATATTATGAGTCAGCATAATTAATTGATAATTGAATGTAATTTTTATTGATATAGCATATATTAAGGAACATAATAATGTTATTTTCTAAAAGATATTTTATTAAATTGAATTGTTGGGAAATCATATATCTTAGGGAAACTTAAATGTGCCATATTATTAAACATATTCCATCAAATAAATATGTTAGTAAAGTTAATTAACCTATCATGACACATAATATTTGTTATATTTATTCATAAATTCCATCATTTAAAGGTGTCAGAAAAGCTTGTTTATTAGGACACCTTATAGGTGTCATTGATGAGACTATGCCATCAAAATTATATGTCATGAATCTTTAGTTTTTAGGGCACATAAAGATTCCCTTAACCCTATGCCAACGCCCACCTAAGTGACACCATTATTTGATGCCCCAATATATCATGTGCCCTAATAGATGCACATTATGGAATTTTAAGGTGCCCTAATAGCCATTATTTTTTGTAGAGTATGGACATTGGTGATAGAGAAGAACCTTAGGAGCCATTACCTAGATAATCGATATACTCATCTAATCATCCTAGGGAGGTCATCTTATGAGGTCCTTCTGTAGAAATTAAAATGATGCATGGACTTAGGAAGGATGTTAGTCATTCTACATTCATCTCTATGATAAAACTTAAAAATATAGACCAATCCTTACTTGATGAAAGTTGGATCCTACTTATGTAAGAAGAGTTAAACCAATTTGTTAGGAATGATGTATGGGAGTTAGTTATCAGCTATAAGGACCAAAGTATAGTTGGTACCAAGTTGGTATTCAAAAATAAGATGAATGATTTTAGAGTAGTGGTTAGAAATAAGACTAGATTAGACCTTTACCCCTATAACTAGATTAGAATCCATCAGAGTATTATTAGCTTTTACATGTTTTAGAGGCTTCAAGTTGTATCAAATGGATGAAAAGAGTACTTTAAATGGGGTTATCAAGGAAGATGTGTATGTAGAATAACCCCTATAATTTGAAAATTTAACCTTTCTCAATCATGTGTACAAATTAAAAAGGCTTTATATGGGTCATAAAAAGCACCTAGGGAATGGTTTGAAAGGTTAAGTATAATTCTCCTAGATAGATCATTTTTTAAGGGTAGTGTAGATACCACTCCATTCCTAAAGAAAGTATGGGATGATCTACTCGTTGTATAATATAAATGATATAATAATTAGATCAATTCCTTAATCACACACCAAACAAATTTTCCAAAAAAAAATAAAAAATAAAAAAAGTGTTCACACCATACAGTATGAACATTATTCATATTGTACGATCATCTCACCTCTACACATCCTCACCACTCATGAAATTAACAACCTAGATCTGTCCAATAATCGATGATCAGACTGTATGACCATCTCTTTATACTATACAATCCACTTGTCAATGGTCGTTGGATGAATTTAAATTGGTCGGTATAATATTAATTACTCAATTATATTGTATTAACACCTAGCCTTATTGTACAAACCTTTTGGTTAAGAGTGGTACCAAATACCTCCTTAACATCTTCTAATCATAATATATAATCTTCAATTGTTCTATATAATCTACTTAAATCTATAAAAAGGGGCAATTTTAAGGATTGAATCATACCACTTCAACCTTTCTCTTCTAATAGCCTTCTATTTTCCATCAGTAGTAGTCCAAAAATGGTAGGTGGTAAGTGAGTCCGTGTGTTACAAGGTAGTTTCTCTCATTGTCCTGTTGACGACCTCTTTTAGAAAATCAAGGATGAATCCGCTTACCACCATATTAAAGAAGCCCACATCACACCTTCTAGCATCTTGAACCAAATAATTCTCACTTATCAAGTTTTATAACACTTTGTATCCACAACTCTTCAATTTTTATTAATTCTTGCTTTCACCTTCAATTATGAACTCTTAACTGAATTCTTTGCAAGCCTACGAGTAAATTTTGAATTCACTTATATGAACTCTTATGTCTGTATGCATCGTATAAAAATTACCTAACATGACCTTGTAAAATATTTTCATCTTTATATTAAGGGGTTCAGCCACATAACTTAGCATCTAAGGGTCATAATAATTGGACCATTATAAATCTAACCATTAGGAATACCCCCCTAACTTAACACCATCCTCTCATCCAATCACTTAATCAGAATGCCCGTATCATCAAACATGTTCTTTGTACTTCTGCTCTTCCTAAGGCCGGAGATAGAGTAAGCATCACCCACTTCTATATGTCATCACCTATTCTGTCATGTTTAACACTGCATTTGATAAATCTCACATGATCATTAGGTATCTTAGAAATCTTTCTCCCATTCACCCACCATCAACCTAGTATAAGCAAAACCATGCTTTAGGACACCTAGTCACTCATGACTTAGATCAATAATACCAACATATATATCCCACACTAGCAGACATTTTTCTGATCTTCTACTTTAATGGTTTCTTCCACATTTTCTTTCATTGACACCAAAGGGATGAGGACAAAAAAGAGAATGAGTTTGATAAGGCAGGAGAAGATCATTTAGCACCAGCGATAACATCTATTTATAAGTTCCAGGCCTATGACTTGTGAGAAATGTTTTTATTTTTTTAAAATGCTTTTATTCCCACATGATTTATTGTATTTATATTTGAATGTTTTCTTTCAATTAAATCTGCATAGTTAGACATTATACCGCTCTGAAGGGTAGACTAATGTCCTTCTATCGATTTAAAAGAAGGAAAGTTATCATTTACTTTCCTAATCAGACGCAACATATGAAATGTAAAAATCATCCCAAAGGATGATAAACACATTCTCTTAACCTTCCAATTAGGAGAATAAATCATAGATTTATTTCCATAATCAAGTATAGAGGATATTTGATCCGCCCATAAGAGCAAATCAACTATCCACCTATCCTTTTACTATAAAAATAAATTTTTAAAAATAGATAAAGTAAAGTCTACTTTCACAGATCTTTCCCCTATCTTAGAAATGAAACTAAGATAGGGTTTAGATTATTTTGGGATCTAAACTCTCTATAGAGGCAATCCTCTATAGTTAATTACATCTCCTAAGAGAATACTCTCGATTTAAATAAAGACTTAAATTCAAATTTTATATATAAGAATAATTAAATATTTAGGCTAATTTAAATTTTTATTATCAGGCTTTAGATTATAGATTTTGACATTATATTTTGGAAGTTTAGATTTAGTTAGAAGAAGGAATGTGCAAACATAAGAGTGTATATAATCTGGACTTACCACTTCCTAGAGTGGGATGCCATCTAACAATGCTAATCATAACAATCGCCAATAAATGCAAGATTTAAGATAGCTCTATCCTAGGAATCAAGGAATGGTTAAAGAACTTTGAATCAGATGTAATATAACATACTTATAAAAAATAGAAAATCTACTCGTCTGCTAATGATGCATGAACAATTGTATATATAAAAAGAGCTCATTTTATTAATATAAAATTTGAAGATTGTAATCCAAGGCCTACAATAAAGTAAAGATGGTTATGCCCCACCAACAATAAACTTGGATTCTAAGCCTATAAGAAAGTAGAATCAAGTATAACTACATATGGTCTTTAGGCTCCAAGTCTTCTATAGAATTCCAAAAAAGGAACATCCTCTTGAGGGAGGATATTACTTTTTGGAGCCCTATTTGAATATATATAAATAGCTACCTTTGATCCTTTTATAACTCAAGACACTTTACAACTCAATCTATATAGAAAAATCTATGAAATAAAAATTACATCTCTTTATATGTACTTTAATCCCTATGAATATTCTACTTTACAGAAATATAGAAGCAGGTAAATAAAAGTAGTTATATAATTATGAGTGCATTGTGATCAGTTATAAACACAGGAAAGTAAAGATAAAAAACTAAAGTACAAGGACCTCACTTATTCACTCCGCTCTCTGGTGCACTAACATAAAGTAAATATGCATGCTATGAGTTGTAGAAAAGTAAGCAAACACACATGGGTGCCTTCTATACAAGACACCCGTAATCAAACCACAATAATCCACCAGCCTGGCCTAGGCCAAAGTTGGTTGTCCTAGCAAGCGTCTAAGTGTGTAAAAAAGGTCGTGTGGCTTGGATAGGCCTTATAAGAATTTATGTTTTAATTACTTATTTTATTAAAATTTATCATTAAAGGCCTAAAGGGAATTTAATTGAAGTTTAAGTAGTGTGCATTTGACTTTTACATTATTCCAATTTTGGGTGTTAGAGTTATATATTTAACTTTAAAGAACTTATAAATTGATAACTCCCTAAGTGTAGGAAGTTATCTATTTATAAGTCCTAGGACTTTCAAGATGAACACCCATCTTATATGGAAGACAGGTGTGCATCTGATAGTCCCCAAAATTTATTATAGAGAGAGAAAGGGACCTTGTAAATGGAATGTGACATACTTTTCAAAAGGAGTTGAGTATGCCACAAAAGGTCGGTATATTATTAAGGGTTTGAAGATCTCCCAAATCTAATGTATTAGTGCCCTCCTGAAAGGAATCATGTACAATACATGAGAGTTCTCAGGATTATTTAAGTGTTTTAAGGGTCTTTTAAAATCAGAATGCCTACAGCCCTCCAAAAGGAATCAAGCTTTAGGCATGAAAGACCTTAATTCATTTAATATAAATTAATAATCAAGATTGATTGATTAAGATAAATCTTAATCAATCAAATTATCCAACTAATATAGTTTAAATGAATTAGAATTTAATTTAAAAAAAAATTTATGAATTTTATTGTAATATTTAGAATTTTTAATCATTTGTTGAATTTTTTTAATGAGTTTAATTAAGGAAAAATGGTTTATTAATGAAATTAAATTAGAAAATTTTAATAAATTGGATGGATTAATCTATAAATTTTATTTGAATTAAATTGAATTTTTAAAGATTTTATTGAATTTATTTAAAAAAATGGCTAATTAAGGTTAATCAAAGGTTTAATTAAAATTTTATGAAGTTTAAGTTTGTATTTTAATTTTGATTGATTATAAATTTGATTTATAGTTGATTGGAATTAATTAAGGTTGATTTAGATTTTTAGGAATTTTATTTAATTTTTGGAAAATTGTTGAAATTTAACTAAAGAAGAAAAACACTAAATCTAACAGTTATTTGAAAGGTCAATTAATGTCAAATCAATGTATTTGATTATATGGTATATGACTCTAATTTTCTTTGTTTGAATTTCATCCCAAAAGGATCATGTGTAGTTCATCCTAGATTGACTAGGTTAGCTAAGACCCATGTCCTTAATTATTTTCCCTAAATGTTACTAAGTTGTAGGCTTGAAATCAAGACTTTCTAACCCTTTAATGCTAGTTAAAATCACACCATAAAGCAAATCATGAACAATAAAGAAGAAGTGCTCTAATTTTCTATGAAAAGATTATATAGTAGATCATTCAATCTATAGGTCACATAGTTACCTATAAGCTTAAATGTTTAACTACAAAAGATAAGATATATCAAATTGAATTAGAGATATTTGAAAATGTAGGCAAACATTCTCAAATCAAACTTGACCCAATTTAAAATAAGGTTTTATGTATTATTTAAATAATTAGTAAAATACTACTCAAAATAATTTGTTATTATTTGTAAAATATAGTATATAAAGCTATGAACCAAATAAGCCCAAGAACTCCAAAAATGGATAGGAATGAAATTCCTATGAATTTTTGAAGTTCTGGTAATTTCTGGATTTATTTTAGGGTCTTAATAGCCTGGTCAAACGGCGGAGCTGACCCGGGCCCAGTTCCTCCATGCGGTATGATGGGATTCGACCACGTAAGCGACAAAGGTTAAGTGGGTTAGGTCACTTAACCATTGTGGCTTGTTTATGAGCCATCGGATCCATCACAACACGGATCCAACGGCAAAGAGAAAACTCATGGGATTAAACTTGATTCAGAATGATCAAACGGATGATCTGCCTCCTGCAATTTGGAATAGATGAACTAGATTGAGCTAAACAAAATCTTATCCATCTATTAGCCAGATCAAGTCAAATCAGAAGAAAGGGAAACAAAATCATAACCATTAAAACCTGATGAAAGGAATAAATGGTTAGGATTTTGTCTCTAAGCTCAGGCAACCAAAACCCTAAACTCAAAAATTATTTTAAACTCCATTTATAGAAGTTTAAAAGGAATGATCACTGAGATCTACTTGATATTCATTTAGATAAAGAATGGGGATGTGTTTCTAAGCAATTTGATGCATTTTTTAAGGATTTATTTATAGACCTATAAACATTCCTAGGGTTTAAGATATACCATAATATAATCAATGGATTTGGATGATTTAAGCATGGTTGAATTTGTATATTGTCCTCATGTTGTTCTCTTGAAGACCTCGAGCTTGGAGGAGGCTTCCATAGAGATTTGAGGGGGTTGGGGAAGAGTTAGGCTCAGACCTTTATTCTCCTTACTGCCAGCAGCATCCAAATAGTGGGAAAAGATTAGGAGAAGGTCGAGGAAGCTCTAGGATTTTGAAGTGAAATACTAGAGCTCTGGGAGGAAGGCTGGAGTGAGAAATAAGTTTGAAATGATGAGAGTCATGCCTCTTATCATATTCCAGTTATGGGAGCTTGCTTGGACGGTCTAGATCGCTCAGGGTGATAGCTTGGATGTTGGATACCTGGATCAAGTTATTAGGAGATAAAAAAAAGGACAATACGAGGTTTGGGTGGCCATGGGGTTGTCTTCACATGGGAGGGATGACTAAGCTGTTTGGCTGAGGTAGGGGGCACGCCAGGACCTGGGCTGGGTTGGGTTGAGTCTTAGGAAGCTTCTGGAATCACTTTGATAAGATGGATGAGCTTGGGTTCAGCCAAGGAGCCGGGTAAGCAAAATTTGACCGTTTAGAGCTCTTTTAAGCTTTTGTTGACTATTTGACAAGTCAACAAAGGTCAAAGCTGCTAGGCTGGAGTGTTGGTGTGATATAGACTCATTTGGATTGATGCACGGGTCTAGCTTTAATCAAAGAGGTTAGGTTCTATAAGTTTGATCATGGGAATGGTTTTTAAAGCTTGAGTTAACTTGTTTGACCAATCAACCTTAAGCAATGTTGATAGGATAGAGTGCAGGTTATGTTTAGGTGTAGATTTGATGGAGTATGAGAGGTTTGGGAGTGTAGATTTAATGTATAAAAAAAGGATTCCCTATGTGATATGGTTTGATCATACTTGGGGAGTTGACTGAGTCAACCCATGATGGTTTAACTCAAAGCATGTTTGGGAAGTATTTGAGCTATTTTTTGAAGTTATTTTAATATAATAGAATGGTTGATTGAGTCACAAACTTTAGAAAGCTAGTGATATAGAAATTGATATATGAGAATTTAATGAAATAACTTAAATCTTGACTGGAATCTAAGGATCAATATATTATATTAAGTACTAGGATGAGGATCTTAGTGAAGTGGACCTGGATCTTGATTGAGGTGAGGGTATGAGCAAAATATAGGAGGCCATGTACTAAAGTATATGACTACAGTACAAGACTGTAGGAGATAGAATTCTATTGAACACTGAATGTATAATTGATATCTAAAGTTTATAAGATCATTGATGGATTGAATGCAGGCCATTGACTAAAGATTAGATGAATAATTGCATTGATTGAATAGGTTTGAAATCTCAATGGATTTGAGATACATATTGAATTGAATCAGGATTGATCTAAGATCTAAAATGATCAGAAGATGAAATTGACTTGAAATAGGGATTGAATTTAATTTTAAATAAGTTCATTTAAGATTTGGGTTAGCTTAAGAGCTAGATTGAATTGAATCAGGATTGATCTAAGGCCTAGATTGATCTAGGATCTAGATAGGTCTAAGGTCTAGATAAATCCTAAGGTCTGGATAGATCTAAAGATAGGATAGATCCTAGGATCTAGATTGATTTGGTGTCATGATCAAGGTTTAAATTGGAGTTTGAATCAAGAAAAGTTCAAAGCATGGGTAGGTTTGAAGTTTGGATTTTGATTGAAATTTAGATAGATTGATGTATGAATTGATTTGAATTTGAATTGATCAAAAATTTAGATTGATTTGAATATGGATAGATTTTAGGATTCTAGTGACCTCATACAAAAATGAGGTCAATAAATAGACCCCCAATAGGTGTGATGAACTTGAAGAGTAAATCACACGTGTTGGCATTAACCAAAGTAAATCAACAAATTTTAAAAGTTGGAAACTTGATTGAAAGATTAATTTTCATCAAGTAAAAACTGGACCTAACAAAGAGATCGATTCTCAAAAAGGAAAAATTTAAACCTTAAATTAAATGGGAGATCGATTCCAAACTGAAGGTGTGTATTCAAATAGGAGATCAATTTCCAAATGAATAGATTTAGAACTTGACCGATAGATCGATTATCGGAAAGGTGGAATTTAAACTTTGACCTGAAGATCATTTTCCAGACAAAGATGAATACTCAAACAGGAGATTGATTCCTGAATGAGTGGATTTAAAACCTGACAGATAGAATGATTATCGAAAAGGTGAAATTCAAACTTTGACTGGAAGATCAATTTCTAGACAAAGATGAATACTCATATGGGAGATTGATTCTTGAATGAGTAGATTTAGAACTTGATTGATATATCGATTATCGGAAAGGTGAAATTTAAACTTTGAATGGAAGATCAATTTTCAGATAAAGTGGATACCCAAACTGGAGATTAATTCCTGAATGAGTGGATTTAGAACCTGACTAATATATCAATTATAAGAAAGGTGGAATTTAAAACTTTGACTGGAAGATAGATTTCCAGAAAAAATTGATACCCAGATGAGAGATCAATTCTCAAATGAGTGGATTTCAAAACATGACCGATAGATTGATTATCCAAAAGGTGAAATTTAAACTCTGAATGGGAGATCGATTCCTGAATGAGTGGATTTAGAACTTGACCGATAGATCGATTATCAGAAAGGTGTAATTTAAAGCTTTGACTGGAAGATCAATTTCAAGAAAAAGTTAATTCCTAGATAAAGGATTGATTCCTGAATGAGTGGATTTAGAACCTAATTGATAGATTAATTATCGAAAAGGTGAAATTCAAACATTGACTGGAAGATTGATTTCCAGACAAAGATGAATACTCAAACGGGAGATTGATTCTAGAATGAGTAGATTTAAAACCATGACCGATAGATCGATTATCAGAAAGGTGAAATTCAAACTTTGACTAGAAGATCAATTTCTATATAGAGATGAATACTCAGACGAGAGATTGATTCCCGAATGAGCAGATTTAGAGATTAACCAATATATTGATTATCGAAAGGGTGAAATTCAAACTTTGACTGGAAGTTCAATTTCTAAACAAAGATGAATACTCAGATGTGAAATCTATTCTCGAATGAGATAGATACAGAACCTCACTAATAGATCAATTATTTGAAAGGTGGGATTTAAAACTTTGACTAGAAGATCGATTTCTAGACAAAGCGAATACCCATATGGGAATCGATTCCTAAATAAGCTAATTTAGAAACCTGGTCGATAGATCAATTATCATAAAGGTGAAATTTAAAACTTTGACTGGAAGATTGATTTCCAGACAAAGTAGATGTTGACCTCATTTTTGTATGAGGTCACTAGGACCCACCTGGGTTTTATTTTGGTGACCTAATGATCAACAAGTGCTCACATGTCGATCATATAGGTCCCAAACATATCCCATTTGACTTTTAATCAAATTCCTATCTAACTTCCAATCAACCTTCAATAAAATTTAATCAAGCATCATTAAGTTAGTTTGAACCAATTTTTAATGAATTTTAAACTTGACGATTTCTATAAATCTAATTTAATATATACCAATTCGACACAAATGCAAATCAAGTTTATTAGCTTTAACCGACTCGATTTAATTCCTTTTGTGTTAAATTAACTTCCATGCTATATCAATTTAAATCAAAATGTTATTTGATAAATTTTGTTTCTATAATTCCATATTTCTTCTCCAATTTAGCTCTCTAAATCTTTTTTATTGTAGTATTTAATATCAACCATTCAATTAAGATTTGAAGGATTGGTGTTTTTTTTATTCATTCTAATAACATTAGCATTGGCGGACACTTGAGGAGATCATCCATCTCATTCCCACAAGTAGCAGCCCTTTTGATATCTATTGCTAGGGTCGGTTGAAGAGGGACAAGGCTGCTCACATCTCATGCCTCCAAGAAGCTGCCTCCTTGCTTTCTCTCCACCCATCCAAGGAGGAAGAAGACTCAAAGATTTGGTTAAGAGGAGTTGTTCTTAGGGTAGGCCAAAATAATAGTTCCTTGAATTGAAGGCTGGAGCAACCCATATGGTTGCATGAAGGATGAACCGACCTATCCAAGAGAAATGGTTTGTGCAATCCAGATGAGGAGCTCTGATCATTTGAGGGGGTAATTAGTCTTCCTTCTCCTATCTATAGTCTTCCCTTCTAAGTACACAAGAGCAGCAATAGATTTTCTAATATCAAGCAAGAACAGTCGTTTCTCTTCCCTCTTGTGTAAGAATGGAAATGGTAATGATCATTCCTTTCTCCAAGACCGAATGGTCACAATGGTCACACGCTTTTGTTTACCAAAAATCTATTAGCTGTACTTTTTTTGTATATATATATATATATATATATATATATGTTTTTAATATGCATATTTCAAGTCCTTTATTGTAAGAGATGTGAATAGGGTTTGCACTTTACTGTTGTCAAATATTCTGATCGTTGTAATACAACATAAGGCTGTAGTAGCTCTTTCTCTACTTATCTTTAACATTATTAATCAAATCCAGTATATTTTGTTTAGGTGGCTTGTACTTTGTTTGAACTGTTCATAACTGGACTTAATAATTTTCACCTACTGCCTTATTTTCATCACTCAGATTTAAGTCTTGTCTTGAATTTATTCTAAATTTGATTTATTTCCTTTACTTTTATTTATATTGAGCACCATCAAAAGTTCAAACATTATAGATGTAGATTTTGTATTGATCCTATATGAGGTCCAGTGGATCATTTAAGAGTTTTCAAACATTATAGATGTAGATTTTGTATTCATCCTATTTAAGGTCCAATGGGATGTTATCTACTCTTGAAATTTGGTATCAGTTGTATAGGCAATAAATCTGGTTACTTGTTACACAGTATATGGGTGAAATGTTTTTTGGATGTTCACAATATTGTAAACATCTTGTAGCTTTTGGTCTGCTTGAGAGAAGAATGTTTGAACTAGATGGCTTAGATGCAATGATTTGTTAGAAATAAATGGTGGACATTAAACTAATACAATTAGCTGCTTCTATAGAGCAACTTTTGTGATTTATTGATTGTTTGTATTAATGTTCATAGCACTTTCCTGCAAGTTGATGATTAAGGTTTGGTACGTCAATTTGTATAAAATATAATGGAAACCATTTGGATGATGTGCTATAAAGAATTTGCTATAAATCTTATAGGATATTTAATTTTAATCACTAGTTTCTTATCAAATGAGATGGAGGATTAAAGTGACGTTGCTTTGTTTTAATCATTTTTGACATTAATCGGAGGTTTATTAGTTGTCTCCTCTTACTTTAAAGGCTCTTTACTCTAATATTCATTGTAGAAATTACCATCTTCTATTAGTCCAGTTATGAAGCATGGTGTTGATTTAGTTCTTAGAAAATTCTTTTATACTAAATGGATTTTGATTAAAATAAAGAAGCCTTTATATACTCATGCTTAAATACTGATCATATTTATATGGCTATATCTCTAACCTTTTGATAATCTTGATGGAAGAAGAAGCCTGTAAGAAATTTTTTAAGAGGTATATGGTATCGTGCTTGAGATTGTCCAGTGGTGATCATGAGCTTATTTAAATGGCTTGAATACCCATCTCTAAGAGACAAAATTATTCCTATCCATAATTACATTTCTCTTTTGTATGTATAATATTTTATTGGTTGATTGCATAACCATTTAGTAATTGATGTAGTTTAGTAAGTTTGATGATTAATACCATTCATTGTTTTCTTTTTATATTCATATGTTCTAATACCTTGACATACAATCTCTGGTTAATGTCATTTATTTGAGAGCTAGAGAATGTTTGAAGAAGAGATTTGATTAATTCAAGAAAGTGGGGTTGTCTTTCCCCTTTCCAATAATATTATGCTATATTTAAATTCTTGGCAAGTAGTGATTGTATACATTTGACATTAAGTGAGGATTGTGAGCTTGTTGGAAATTCTACAGACGCTTCATGTTTTAGTTTTGGAAATGTGGGGTTCAAGGGAAAGGTTATATGCTTTATGTTAGAAAGATGTATGAGTCTTTGGAAAGGATGAAATGCCATCAAAAAACACTTTCTCATGATTACATTTTGGGCATAAGTGTTAAGTTGGAATGATGAATAATATATATATGGAGTATTTCTCTTTCGTCAACAAAGTTTCTATGAGTGGTTGCTCGCTCTAACTTTGTGTTACGATTGTTATATTATACTTTCATTCCTCAATCATGGTTATTGTCAAAATTTGATGCAAATAAACCACTTTTTTTATATAATTTAATGTGATATTGGTTATAGACTCCTGACAAGTGTTGTGTATGTATATTTGACATCAAACAATATTCTTGGATTTGTTCAAGGTTTTCCCATACACGCTTGAGATTATATAGTATAAAGGTTTGAAACCACATTGCTCAATATCATATGTTTTCTATTTTGATCTTGAGTATGCATCAATGCAATGCAAAGTTCTATAGTTTTTGGGGGGAAATGCTATGATTTGTTGGAAGGGAATGGAATTGCTTTGAGTTGTCCATCTCTTAGTTACATTGAGTATGAGTATTGACTGGAGATAGTCAAATGAGATTAACGTTCATTATGAATATTTTTCCAAATGGTGATTATTTGTATTTGACAAATCCTCATTGTTAGAAAATGATGCGTTCATTGTGATGCCCCAATATCATGTGTATTAAAGGGGAATTTTAGTTAAATTGGAAAATCTCACATATATACCCCTTTATGTTTGAATGCTAAATGTACATGCAAGATGAATGAATTACAATCATATCTTTTCCCATCTTTATTATTTACCTGAATTTTGACAATAAAAGTGAAGAGATGTAAGTGTTGTTTAAAAGAAAAAAGGGCTTTGCGAATATCAATCTTCTTCCAATGCTTATGCATGTTGATTCACTTTTGTTAGATGTCATATGCTGAACTTGTTCTTATGAGGTAATATACTTGTGAAAATTTTCTCTGGTTAACCATATTGACTATACACAAGTTAAGCCGCTTTTAAGATTTTTATCAAGTGAATTAGTTAACACCTACAATCTTGATTCTTTGAATATCGATGAAATCCTTAGCACAAAAAAAGAATTAGCTCATTGTTCTAATAAAAGAAAGGGTTCACTTGCTCATAGCAATATTTCATCAATGTTTGTCAGCATATATGAAGCCATGTTTACTTGTAAACATATTTCTATTTTCATTGCCCTTAAAGATCTGTAATTGTCTTCTTCCTATGATGAATATAAATAATGATTCATCCAATTATTTATTTTTTCCATTTTTCTAAGTTGATAAAACAAGGATGTAGATATTTTACACATGTTGAAGTTGTTTGGTTTGAATTGAGCTCGAACATTGTGAAGCAAGTTCCAAATTTCATTGGCATTGAATATAACTATATATATATATATATATATATATATATATATATATATATATATATATATATATATATATATATATATATATATATATATATATATATATATATATATATTAAAATGAGTAACATATAGTCATTTTTCATTGTGAGATAGTATATGAGCTGAATTCCTCTCTTACAAATCATTACATGTGCTAAAACATTTTTGTGAGATGAAATTTAAATTTAATTCCCGATTTTCTTAAAGAAATTTAATTAAGATGTGTTTTGCACCTTGCAAGGCAAATCATCTTTTCAACACCAACAACAGATAACCATACGGGAGATCTATTCCCGAATGAGCGGATTTAGAACTATGATATTTGAACTCCAATGGGGGTCAGTTTGCTGACTCTGTTGTTTATTGTAAGCTTGGATTTTTTTATCTTTATATAACTTGAGGTTCGATTGAGCCTTCAGATGCTTCTCTTTTGGACCTTCAAGCTCTTCTAACTAGAATTTAAAATTATATTCTGAGATAAGATTGTAGTTTACTTCTACTCGGAGTGAAAGTAGTTGTACTTCCAAAAGGATAACAGCCTCTGCACCAATGATTAAAGTAAATAGCATAGATTAAGTTGGAGTTTTATATGTGGTTATGTATGCTCACAAAGCATCAACCAACTTCTCGTGCTATAAACACTTGTTATCATTTAAGGTCTTCTTAAAATCTGTACCAGGGTTAATTGAAGGCCTGTACTAATCTGTTTGCCCAAGGGTAATAGATGGTCGAGTATCTCCAATTGATATTGTGATATATAGTGAAGTCATATGTTTTAGATCTTCTAAATGAAGGACCATTATTCGGGATAATCCATAAAGAACCACTGAATTTGTACACAACATTATCTTTGAAAGGTGCTAGAACTTAATGAGCTTCGACATTTCTCAAAGGAAGCATTCATCCTTAGCCCAGATTAGTGTGTAACACATAATCTAGTATATACTTCTTCTATAGTCTTCTGTGCTTCTACTTTATTTTGACACTTCAACCACATCTCATCGAGTGATATTCTATATATAGTGTAATTTATTGGAGTATAATATAATTGACATCTTTGATCTGATATGGACTTATTTTCTCCTAACGGAGCTTATTTTCTCGCAAGTATTTGATGAAGGGTTTTCTCCAATCCACCGCTTCATCGTCAACTTGCTAAAACAATTTTCACCTCAGCTAGGGATTTTCTGTTTACATATCCAGAATCTATGAAAGACAGAAATTGCCGTCCTTGCACTTCTATCGAAATCACATCTTCCTCAAAATGTACTAGATCTTTAGTTTACTTAGCAAGACCGTCCATCGTAGATCTCTTCATGGGGAATTATGTATAACGTCACATTTAGAATTTATTCTTATAGATATATATAATATACTATTGATAAGTAATCAGGATATCTTTCAATACTTTGTAAATTCTAGCTAACTAGCTAATCAGAAGCCACGAATCTCCAAAGATTTTAATGTCTTCAATCTAATTTAAAATTATCAAATCTAAACCAATTATCATTGCCTCGTACTCAGCTCTGCTATTGGTACATGGCTTTGACATATGGTATGAGTAATACATCACACCTCGATTAGATGTGACAAATGGTATACCAATTTTGTCTTATCTTGGAGAGATAACATCTGATTCTTCTTATTAACTGGGAGCATCACTATCAAGAAATAGAATTCCCATATAAACTTCTCATTTGACTTGAGTTTCACGATTTATTCATCCGGTAGTTCATATTTATCATATAGTCATCTTAAGTTTGGTGAGTTGATAGGAGATCTAATACAAAGTATCATGTTCATTACTCGGAGAGGAGTGAATGTAATGTCAAACTATGATGGAACCATCGACCAATGATTACAAACCCAGATTAACTTCCTTAGAAGTTAAAATGGGACCTCTCTTATGTTTTTTTAAATTAATACTTATTTCAAAAGATTGAATTAAGGAAAAGAAAATCAATATTTTTTGTTTCTTGCTTGATCTTTTATATCAAATAAGATGTCATTACATAAAGATAAATCTAATATCGAGATTTTCAAAAATTATGTATCAAGAAAAATATCTATGAGAAATAGGTTTTATGAGATTTAGGATTTTGAAAAGGAAGCCTTTTACTTAATTTATTTCTTGATGTATACTTTGAGCATCTTTTCGTTGCTTAGCATACTTTGGTGCATCTTTCATTTTTTTATATCCAATTGGCACACTTTGCGTATCTTTTATTTTGCACACATTTGCGTCTTTTCTATATATGTATACATTTTTTTTTTAGAAAAGGGGCCTCCTTTTAAAACACTAAGATGAGTCTCATATGTAAGATTATTTTCCAAACACGAGAGATGAAAACTCATTCTCTGATATGAGGAAGCATGATCTACAAAGCGAAACCAAATTTTGTTGATATATAAGATAACTTGATTAGGAAAATTCTAGAATGGATTTATGATTATGCTAATGATACTTATAAGATACAAAATTACAAAAAATTTGAGAAGATTTTATTTCTAGGCTAAATTTGCTTTTGATATAGGTTTAGATTTAAAATCGGCGTTGACCCTCAAGCGAGAGGGGGGAGGGAGGGTACATAAACTTCTTTTTTATTTTTTTAGCGGTGGTTATTGATAAGTTCATTCTTCTGAACACTTAATGTAGTCAAACATAACTTCATTCTCTTAAAATTTAAGATAGAAGATACATTATATTTTACAAAAGATAAAGGAGATACTTATTAAAATAGTTGTTATTTGCATGCTTTACATTTTTGCAACTTGTATAGTTTTGATGATTCCAAACATTATTGTTCAATTGTGTAGTTATCTCCTAACAATTTTAGAAGATTTGTATTTGCTCTTGTGTGTACTAACATTTCAGGAAAATCAAACTCCAGACTACGAAGACTTCAAATCAAATTCAACATGAGATACTTTGTGAATTTGAAGCTTGTACTTTTCTTTGAATTAAATTTGAAAGGGAGTGATTGTAATTGAGTGAATAAAAACATACACACACACACACATAAAGAGATCATATAAAATTTATATTGATCGTACGGGATGATATCAGATCGTACGGGACGATCAGACAGTTATCTCCTATTGAGCACATAGAACGAATAGGAACTGGCTTGAAAATTTTTTTAGTCATATTCGTCCGGGACGAAATTAAATATCGTTCAGGACGATCTGGTCTCTGTAAAATTTTCATCCAGACGAAATTAATTATCATCAGAAAATGAGTTGCTCTCTGTAAAATTTTCGTCCAGACGAAATTAATTATCGTCCAGGACGATCTGGTCTCTGTAAAATTTTCGTCCAAACAAAATAAATTATCGTCAGAAAATGAGTTGCTCTCTGTAAAATTTTCGTCCATACGAAATTAATTATCGTCCAGGACGATCTGGTCTATGTAAAAATTTCGTCCAGACGAACCAATTTTTTTCCAGACGATTAACCGACTTAGAACGGTTTTCAGCAGTTTTCTAGAACGACCTAATAATAACTGTTCCTACCGGACAAACTTAGTTCGTACGGGACGATCAGCGTGTACGAAGACATTTTGTACACATATACAAATAGGGTCGTTTCAAAGCATTTAAGTAAAATCTTCCAGGATGATCCACGATCGTACAGGATGACCCACTGCGTACAGAATTGAAAATTTGCAGTTTTTGGGCGGTTTTTCTTGTCTTTTGATTAAATAGTCCAAATTAGACTGCTATCAAATCTTTTTGTCATTTAATCTTTGTGCCTCTTGAGAGAATAGCAAAGGAGAGAGTGTGAGAGTGCATTCAAAGGAGGATTCCTACCACTGGAGCGTGAAGGCTTCACTTGGAGTTCAAAGGTAAGAATCTCTACTTATGAATTGGGATTACTTCACTCTTTTCCTTCTTCATTCTAGATTTCTTGTGAGAAGATCTGTCAAGGAGATCTGGTTCGCTGCCGACACTTGGAGAGTGTGAATAGCCAAAAGGGTCGCTTCCTACACTTGGAGAGTGTGAACAGCTGTAGGGTTCTCTACCCACACTAGGAGAGTGTGAAAAGACGGAAGGGTTCTCTGCCCACACTAGGAGAGTGTGAAAAGATGGAAGGGTTCTCTGCCCATACTAGGAGAGTGTGAAAGGACGGATGGTTCTCTGCCAATACTGGGGATTGTGTAAAAGGACGACGGTTCTCTGCCGCACCGGGTAGTGGTGAAAAGCGTGTGTTGTAAAGGCTTCTCCGCCTTGCTGTGGGTGCAAAAGGAAAGTCACTATTGGTATTAGTGCAATACTCAGAGGGTGACTCTGGGGAGTGGATGTAGGTCTGATTATAGACCGAACCACTATAAATTTGTGTCATTTACTTTACAGTTTTTACGTTTCCGCATTTTATTTTTAATTTTTAAGAACTCTATGGTTGAAAAACATTTTCTAGAAAAACTTAAAAGAAAAATTTTCATTTCGGTTCAACTTAAATTCAAAGAGGGATTAAAATTTTTAAAACTACCAATTCACCCCCCCCCCTCTTTGTAGCCTTGGGACATTAACTTAGGATTAACAACCTAATTACTAGACTCAACAAGTGGTATCAGAGCTCTGTTTCAAAATTATAAGTTTAAACTACTTTTTGATTAACGTAGATGGCTACATTCGGAAACCGAAATACATCTGAAGGTTACTCTATAACTAGACCTCCACTGTTTGACAATATACCTTTTGATTTTTGGAAAACACGCATGTCTACTTTCTTACAGTCACTTGATTATCGTATGTGGATCCTAGTCCAGGAAGGTTACACAAAACCAACTAGATTAGTTGATGGAGTTAGGGTAGAAATACCTTTTGCAGATTGGACTATAGAAGAACGTGACTTAGCACAACTAAATGCCAAATGTTTAAATAGCTTCTTTTGTGCTTTAAAATCTGAAGACTACATGCGGGTTTTCACTTGCAAAAGTGGAAAGGACATATGTGGTAGACTTTGTATAACTTATGAAAAGACTAATGAGGTTAAGCAATCAAGACTCAATATCTTGTTACATGACTATGAATTATTTCGCATGAAACCAAATGAATCTATTTCTGATATGTACACGAGATTCACACAAATAGTCACTTCTTTGCATGCACTTGGTAGGGAATTAACTAATGCTGAAATGGTTAATAAAATTCTTCATTGTTTACCTACTACTTATGATGCTAAAATTACTGTAATTACAGAGTTTAAAGATCTAAACATTTATTCTATTGATAATCTTCTTGGTTCACTCATTGCTTATGAGCAAGGAGTAAGTCAAAGAAAGATTGATGCAGGTGAACCACGAAAGGAGAAGAATATTGCACTAAAGGTGGAAGAGTCAGAGAGTGAACACTCACAACTTGAGAATGAAGACGATATTGTATTGATGACTAGACAATTCAGAAGCTTTTTAAAGAGGAAGCAGAAGAGACGCCAGCAATGGAATAGAGGTAAGTTTAACAAAAATGGCAAGGTTTCTAATGAAGTAATTTGTTATGAATGCAGAAAACTAGGTCATATAAAGACTGATTGCCCAAACTCAAAGCCACTCCTAGCAAGGAGAAGGTAGAGGAGAAACCAATGGTAAATAAGGGCAAGAAGAAGTTTCAAAGAGCTTTCTGGGTGGACTCAGCTTCAGATTCATCTGAGACTGAAAAAGAAGAAGAAGTCACCAACCTTTGCTTGATGGCAGATAATGTTGATCAATCAGATTAAGAAGAGATATGTGACTTAACTTATGATGAATTATTTGAAGTTTCTGAAAACAAGCATGATGCATATAGGAAAATAAAAAAAATGCATGCTAGTGTAAGTTTTGAATTGGAAGAGCTTAAGAAGGAACATGAAATCCTTAGGAAAGATCATGCATTAATAGATAACAATCACATGAAACTTCTTGAGGAATATGATGACTTGAACAAGAATTTTGAGAATTTAAAATCATCCTATGCTGATCTTGAAAAAGAATTTAAAAATTTTAAGGATGAATCTGAGAGCAAAACATATCAAATCAATTATACAAATCGAATCTTGAAAGATATGAATTCATTCTATAAACTGATAATAAGAGCTCTCGAGGATAATTGGAAACCCCCTAAACTTGAAGATTTTACAAATCCTAAATATTATCCTGAATTCATGAAATCCCTTAGAAGATGATTTATGGAAGAAAACTTAGGAATATTTTTCCTAATGTTAAATATAATAATTATAGATTTTTGGGACATATATCTCACACATGCACTTTAAAGATGAAAACTAATTTGGTGTGGAGAACTAAGATGCATAAACCTAGACATACCATACATGCATCTGATTATAAATTTTAAAAAGGTGAACCCAAACTTGTTTGGGTTCCTAGGTCTAACATTTGATGTTTTTGCAGGATTGCTCTCACACAAGACCTCGTGAGAGCATATGGTACCTGGACAGTGGATGTTCAAAGCATATGACTGGAGATACTGCTCAATTCATAACGCTGGAAGCCAGGAGTGGAGGCAAGGTTACACTTGGAGATAATACTACAAAGAAAATGATTGGATCAGGTATGATTGGAAATTTGAAAAACTTTTTCATAGACAATGTGTTATTAGTTGAAGGCTTAAAACATAATTTGTTAAGCATAAGTCAGCTATGTGATAAGAGCTATAATGTAAAATTTTTACCTACTAGCTGCATAATAAGCCTAAATGGAAAAATATTTTAAATGGAAAAAGGGTAAATAATGTTTACATGCTAGATTTAAATTGTATTCAATCTCCTACTGCTTTTTGTTTGAAAACTATTTCTGATGAATCATGGCTTTGGCATAGGAGACTTTGTCATTCTAGTTTGAAAAATCTTAGGAGAATTACCAAAAAGAACTTAGTGAGAGGTATACCAAAACTAGACTTTACTAAGGACCACCTTTGTGATGCATGTCAATTAGGAAAATAAGTGAAGTCCTCTTTTAAGTCTAATAAGGATCTTAGAACTAGTAAACCATTGGAAATTCTTTACATGGATCTTTTGGACCTGTAGGAACTGTAAGTCTAGGAGGGAAGGTATACGGATTTATTATAGTGGATGATTTCTCAAAATTCACTTGGGTTAGATTTTTTTTTCATAAGAGTGAATCGTTTGAGAAATTCAGAAATTTTTCTACTTGGATTCAAAGGAAACTAGGCAGTGAAATAATTTCAATACAAAGTGATCATGGAGGAGAATTTGAAAATGAAAGATTTGAAAATTTCTGTAAATAAAAAGGGATTGATCACAATTTTTCTGCACCTAGAACCCCTCAACAAAACGGGATAGTTGAAAGGAAAAATAGAACATTAATAGAAGTCGCCCGAGCAATGTTGGCAGAATACTCACTTCTTAGATATTTTTGGGCTGAGGCGGTTAGCACTGCATGCTATGTTCTGAATAGGGTGAATGTGAGATCAAATTTGAATAAAACACCCTATGAGTTGCTAAAAGGTAGAACACCTAATTTGTCTCATTTGCATGTATTTAGTTGCAAGGTATTCATTCATAATAATGGAAAATCTACCTTAGGAAAATTTGATCCAAAATCAGATGAAGGAATTTTTGTTGGATATTCAAGTGTTGGAAAATCTTATAGGGTATTCAACAAAATAACTTTAGTCATTGAAGAAACCACACATGTTGTGTTTGATGAATCTAGAAATTAGGAAGAGCCAAATGTTGTTGAAGATGAGAGTGAAGAAAACTCCCAAAAGATTGATAGAATAAATTTGGAAGAAAATGTGGAAGAAAATTTGGAAAGAGAAAACACATTGCCTAGAGATTTGAGATTTTCTAAAAACCACCCAAGAGAATTGATTATAGGTAAACTTAGTGAGGGTGTTAGAACTAGGCGTGGATTAAACAAGGAAGTCAATCATTCAGCCTTTAATTCAACAATAGAACCCACTAATATTGATCAAGCACTTTCTGATGAATTTTGGATATTGGCCATGCAAGAAGAGTTGAATCAATTTGTAAGAAATAAAGTTTGGGAATTAACCTCAAGGACAAAAGATCAAAGTGTTGTTGGAAGCAGGTAGAGAACCCAACTCCTTTTGCTTTATCATGAAGCAGTTAGAGAATCTTGATCAGATGCAGAAGTTTACCTCACTAGAACCCCCAAGGAACTAAGGATGATGATGGATCCTTGCTTGGAGCAACCTTGCGAACTCCCCCACAAACTCTCCCTCATAAGTCCTCTCTCTCTCTCTTACTCTCCCTCTCCTCTTGGCTCTCTCAGGTTAAAGTAGTCATAAAAGATGAGCTCTTCGATAGAATAAGAACTTTTAAATAAAGGAGTTTTGGAATAGATCCTATTTTATATAAATGAAATTATCATCCAGGATGATTTGGATATCATATTGGCCAATCAGTGTAAATTTTGCTCAATCAGCCCTGTCAGTTTGGGATGATCAGAAGATTTTTTGTCATATCGTCTAGGCTGATATAATATCATCCTGTATAATTAGTACAATTCCTTGAATTTTGTCTATATAATTGGTCTAAAAGGATGTCTGGATGATGAACAAAAAGCTTGATCTTCTAGGCTAATCTCACGATCGTCCTGGCCAATTAGTTCAAATTCGAGGAAAATTGTCCTGAATATTGCCCTGAATAGAAGCTAGCCGATGTCAATCGTCCAAGAGATCATCCCGGACAATCTTGAGATTATCTTAGATGATGTGATTGTTCAATCAAACCTTTATTGCTTTTCTTAATTACCAGATTAATTTAGGCATAATCTTGTTGCATCATCCAGGACGATGTCTAAAAATAAAGAATACCTAAATAGATATGGCAGCTGATTCTTTCTTATTTGAGCCTATTGTCCTGGCCTATACAAATATCATCCAGGACAATGTGCTTAATGACTACTAACTTAACCAGGATGACCTAATTTAGGGTTTGTATTTTTAACAGATCATTCAGGATGATGTTTGGATCATCCCGGACGATGTGATCAAAATAGAGAACACTAACCAGCAGACAAAAAATTTCCCCCATGTGTGTGCATGCAAGGTTACTCAGCATCAGGAGCCACATCATTTATAATAGACTCAAGAAAGTAAAAATTACAAACCGACTTAGACATTATCTACCCAATCTTGAGCTAGCTTGAGTTGCACTCGATCTTATCATCCTAAAAAGTTAGCAGGCAATGCAGTTGTAGAAAATCATGAATATTTGCTATCATCAAAATTCTAATCCATAAAATCAGATTTGTAACACATTCGTACAGTACGACCTAAGTTATATGGTATGAGTTTAATCATACATTACGATCCAAGTCATACAGTATGATCAATAGAAACACATTTTTCATTCACTATAGATTTCTCAAGTAAAAAGCACATAAAAGAGATTTAAGAGCACATAACTAGCTAAAAAGAAAAAGAAATATCACTTAAAAAGTGATGAAATAAACACAAAGGAAATATAGACATAAAAAGAAAAGTACAACATGAACAAAATTAGTACAGAGGGGATCTTGATTAGAAGGTGGTTGTGGTGGTTTTTTTTTTTTTTTTTTTTTTTTTTTTTTTTTTTTTTTTTTTTTTTTTTTTGAGAAGGTGCACATTACATTAATTGAAAATAAAACTATTACAAACTAGAAATGAAAGAAACTAATGGCAATCCTTTCAAAACATAGTGAAAAGAAGCCTTATTAAAAAAAATTAAGCAAAAGAAGAATATTTGAAAAATATAAAATATCATAAAGAAAATAAGATCCTCTACTCCTAATTTTAAACCAATTTGGATGGAGGAGATACCAAAAATAAAACAACTAAAAAGGTTGGTTAGTATCCCATAATTCTCGATTAAGTAAAAAAATAAAGAATAGAAAGATTCTTAAATTTCATTATTCTATCTCCATCTTTCAAGTACCCGATAATGCTTAATTTAAACCTAAAATAAAAATAATAATAATAATAACTAATCAAATAAAAATACATAAAATGTAAGCAAGCTTCTTCATCCGAAGAAGAACACTAAATTATCACAAACTCCACCATCTTCATACAAACCATGCCATGATTTTCAAAACCCAATCAAAAATATTGATAGTCTTATAAAGTAAGAACACCCTTTTAAAGACTATACCTTCCGAGTCCTTATCCCAATCCTTTTGGTACATACCATCTTCAACAATCATAAACTTTATTATGAGATAAACGGTAAAATGCCACCATCACTTTCACCAAGAATCCGCAATTTCCTTCCTCTAAGGCGGCATTTGATAGGCCCAAAAAGATTCAAATCTTTATTTAGCTTCTTCTTCTGTTGAATAGCTTTAGATATAAAATGGAATTTTCCATCCTCAATCAAGCATTCTTTATCATTCACATTTTCCTTACCTACCAAAGAATTAGCCGCAACATAATTTCCATTTTTAGAAGCTGGAACACTTCTATCACTATCTTCAACAACCACACCATCAAAACCTTCTCCTGCATTGCCTTCTTTGACAAATACTACATTTTCTTTCTCAAAGAGCTCAACTTGATGAGTAGAATTTACATCAAGTCCTTTTGCAACAACATTAACGTTTCCAAAATTTTGAACAAACTCTCCATCTTCCAAAAGAACTGGATCAATAACATTTGGTTCTTTGAACAATTGTGAAAAAAGAATTCTTTCTTCCAAAACAATATCTTCAATATTTATAACGACACCATGCAAATTGACTTGCTCAACTGGATCAAGAATACTTGCTATTTTTGTATCCTTTCTAGTCACAACCTCAGAGCCATGAGATAGCACATTAAACTTATTATGTGAATGCAATTCCATATGAATTTGAGAAGAATAATTCTCAAGATTTCCAACTGAAGGCTGGAATCTAGATTTATGGTTATGAGTTTTCTTCGTTCTTCTAGTTTTCTAAAACATCACATGTATCCAAGGACCATAACAAGCTTCTGAAACTACACTAACCATTTTTCTATCAAATTCTTCTCACAAACTTTTGAATCCATTACTTTATCCTTAGTTTGACTTTCTTTAAGAACATCCAGGCACATATCAAATTTATGACCTATCTAATGACATTTGAAACACAGAAGAATTTTCTCATATTCTAATTTTTGAAAAAATTTGCCATATAAACCTTTAATTTAAACTCCATGAGATAGTTTAAAGTCTAGATTAATTTGAACATAGGCTCTAGCAAATTCTTGTCTACCTCATTTAAACAATTTTCCATCCAAAAAGAAAGGAACTCCTATCTTTGAAACAATCTTTGTAACATTAAACTCATCCCAACAATGTAAAGCCAAATGTGGCAACCAAATCCAAATTGTTGAGGATAACCCTTTTAATGAGGTTTGAGAAAATTGAGGTGTCTATTTATCCATGCCTATTATATGCCCTCCAACATACCAAGGACCTCCATTCAACACTTCTTCCATAACTTGAGAAGATTGAAATGAACACAAAATCTAATCTAGGCTCATTGAGGTAAGATTAAAAGTCCCAAATTTATTCCATTATCACCTTAACTCAATGCTACAAAGAGAAAAAGGAACTTCTCTCCCAAACACTTTCACCACAAGAGATTTTTGAAGTATTTTAAAATTTTCACAAACCTTATCCAAATTAAGTTTAAACTCATTTGCATCTACAACTTCTTCGGGATTTGGATCCATATTATTCACTTTGATATGATGGGTCTTAAACCACACATTTACCAAACCAAAATTACTTTTTTCACGACTTAATAAACCTTCATACCCTTCTCCATATACATCTCATCTTTAGTATTCAAACATTTATCTTGCATTGACATATCCAAATTCAAATTCAGAAATTCTTATTTTTTTGAAATACTTTTAGCAAAGGATGGATTAGAAAATAAGTTGACCTTCAACTTAAATCCAATGGATGATGAAGCCTCCGAGTCATTTTCCCTTCTAGATAAAAGTTTTTTTAATGGGGAGGAAGGAACTATTCAATCCTTCTTCTTATCAACTGGGACAAGGGATTCTATTAATTATTTTCCCTTACCCATCATCAAGACAACATCTTGCACAGGAGGAAGATGACCTTTAGTGATGACCAAAGGGCATTGTTTAAACAAACCTTCCCGATTTAAAACATCTCTACTTTTGGATCCACCATGAAATGAATTATTAGGATGCCTAGCAGAATGTGGATTGGAGGTATTCTGGTCATCAAAAGCTGATGACGGGCTACGCTCGGTCAACATACAAATAAATTAGGAAAAAGGGTTCAAAAATTAAAAAAATAAATAAAACTTTCTCTCACTAAAAACTGGAAGTCTCTCTCTAGTGTGTCTCAACCAAATTTTATGGAGGTGGTTAGAAGAACTTGCTAAAGCTATCATATTGCTGCTAGATGGAGGTGAATTGTTGTTGGATGTTTCCAAATTACTCCTTGCACCAACCCATATCATTATCATGATGGGTTTGCTGTTGATCTAGGAAATTCATAAGTCTATCAAATTGTTGAATCAACTCCTCATATGGGTAGTGGTGAGAAGATGGTACAGGTGCAGTAAAAATTTTAGGCGTAGCTTCTTCTTCTTCATTAAAGAGCAGGTTTTCTAGCTCCCGATCTCTATGAAATAGCATCCCAAAGCAGGCATCCAAAAAGAAGATTGGAGTGTGGCCAAGAGGGGTAGGATATGTGATGTTGTAATTTTTATTCAAGATATACCCAATCACATGTCTTATAGTGAGGTTTTGCTTTATCCTAGTGGTTGGGAGTCGAGTAGAAGTGATATTTTTGATGTAATTATTTATTTTTTGAGCTTCATCCTTTTAGGTGTATGACATTTTGAAATAGGTGATGATTAACTCTAGGTTAGTCATATTTATCCAGCCTCTAGCTTTAGGGATGATATATATTATTAGAATGTACTGGATAACCCTAACATTTTGATTTAGAGCATGTACTAAGGAGCAGTGGTAGTTTTAAAAAACCTTTTGAAGTAAGAGATTCACAGCACTCTTGTCAAAGTCACATCTGGAGGCCATGGCAAGGGGTCTATTTTCTTGGGTGTTTAGTTGAAGATAAACTCATATGTCCTCTTTGGTGATTTCTACATTCTGACAAAACATACAATAAGTCATTATAGTAAAGGTTTTCTATAAACTCAAAAAAGGATTTCAGAGTTGAAGGGATAGGCCAAAGTTAGATGTAATTGAAAGGCAGTGGAATTAAAGAGGTTTGTTACTAAAGAGCGAAGGGCCTGCTGATTAAGAAGCCTAGAAGGTGTGATATGGGATTCTTATATTTTTGACTGGTAGCTTGATCATAAGCTATCAAAAAGTGATCATCAGTCGGGTTGGGAGAGGAGGAAGAAACCTGGGTTTGTTAACTGCGCTTTCCACTACTTGCCATTGTAAAGGTTTAGAATGGAAGAAGGATTAGAAGGTTGTGTGAAAAGATTGAAAGAATTGGGCTGTTTAAATAGATCTTTAGTATATCATACCATATGATAGTGAGATCGTATGGGACAATCACATGTAATTATTTCAGCTAGATAATTAATCCAAAAGATGTGTGAGATTGCATAGTACGATCAGACTTCATACTGGACTATTAGAGACATGGAGCTTATCTCAAGGAGTTAAGTTGTATGAATTTTAACAAAAGGTTTGTATAGTATGAATAGGAGTTTTTATGGTACGATCAATAATAAATGTCATACCAACCAAAAAGAATTCATCATGATCTTGATTGACACGTGGATCATCCAATCATAAATTCAATCTAGTTCATCCGTTGAATCAAGGGTTATGATCAAAGAAGTGGTGTGCAAATCATATAGTACAAATGTAGTTTGTACAATATGAATGAAGATGAAATTTTTTATTTGTAGGAAATGACAGTGAAGTTCAGGAAAAGGGGTTGTGAGATTATCATGACATTAATATAAAATAATATAACAATAAAATCATAAGAACAACAAGAAGAACAAAAAAAAAACCAACAACTGAAATAAAGTAAGGACTATATAATCAAAATAAAATCTCAAAAATAATAAGATAATGGAAACAAAAAGCATAAAACATGAAAGTAGAAACAAGTATAACAAAAATAAATAGAACAAAAATAAAAAGTATCAATTTCAAGCATTAATATCAATCTCACTTAATCTAATTCTTAAGGTGCTGAACATTTCAAAAGCCAGCAGTTTTATAAAAATATCAGCAAGTTGATTTTCAATAGCTACATGGTGTAGCTCTATATCTCCTTTGGTAACATGGTCCCTAATGACATAGTGACTTATGTTATTTGCTTGGTCATGGAGTATTGGATTAGATTCTTTGAAATGCATATGACACTAATATCATCACATAGGATCGGCTTTGTGCCAAAATCTAGTCCTAAATCTAGAATTTATTGCTTTAACCAAAGAACCCTAGCCACACAACTTTATAAGGCTATATACTCAGCTCCAGTAGTAGATAGGGTAACTGAGTTCTATTTTTTGTTGGACCATGAAACTAGGGACTTTCCTATGAATTGACATGTTCTTAAAATGCTTTTTTATCAACTCGGCATCCCATAAAACCTGAATCAGAATATCTTATGATTTCAAAGCAGGTGCTATGCCTAGGATACCAAATTCCTAAGTCTTGAGTTCCTAAGAGATATCTAAGAATTCTCTTAATATAAGTCAAGTGAGACTCTTTTGCATTAGCCTAAAGTCTAGCATATAGATAGTAACTAAACATAATATCTGGTCTAGTAACAATCAAGTAAATAAGTGATCCAATTATTCATCTATATTTCATTTTGTCAAGAGATTTTCCACTTGAATCCTTATCTAACTGAACAATGGAACTCATGGGAGTGCTGATTGGCTTAGCTTTAACTATCTCATCTTTCTTAAGGATGTCCATAATGTATTTTGATTGACTAAGGAAAGTTCCATCATCCTTTTTCCTTATGCTAAATCCAAGAAAGAATACCAATTCTCCCATCATACTCATCTCAAATTGCTTACTCGTTATTTTTGAAAACTCATCACATAGGCTTTTATATGAGGATCTAAAAAAATATCATCTACATAAATTTAGACAATCAGTAGTTTATCTCCTAACTTTTTCAAAAATAGGGTGGTGTCTACGCTCCCCTTAACAAATGTTCTTTCTAGTAGAAATGTGCTTAGCCTTTCATACCATGCCCTAGGTGCTTGTTTTTGTCTATATAATGCCTTCTTTAATTTGAACACATGATTAAGAAATGATGAATTTTGAAAGACTGGGTGTTGTTCAACATACACATCTTCTTTTATCACCTCATTCTAAAAGACACTTTTGACATCCATCTAGAAGAGTTTGAATCCCTTAAAATAAGCAAAGGCTAGTAACACCTTAATGGATTCTAATAGAGCTACAGTGGCAAAAGTCTCTTCAAAATTAATTCCTTCTATCTAATTGTATCCCTTTGTCATTAATCTTGCTTTGTTTCTAACCACTACATAAGAATCATTCTTTTTATTTTTTTGAAAACCCATTTAATTCCAACCACACTATGGTCTTTAGGACTTTAAACAAGTTCCCAAATATCATTCCTCATAAACTTATTTAACTCTTCTTGTATGACTAAGAACCATAATTCATCAGATAGGGCTGATTTATATTGGTGGGTTTAGTTATTGAAATGAAGGTAGAGTGGTTTACTTCTTTTATAAGTCCATGCCATGTTCTAAAACCATTAGATGGGTCTCCTAAAATCAATTCTTTAGGATGACATGAAGAATATCTCCATTCTCTAGGCAATATATTTTGAAGTTCTACACTTTCCTCTAGATTTGTAGATTGTAATCCTTAGGTAATTTCAACAACCTTTTCTTCTACTACCCTAGACACTCCAAAATTATCAGATTCATCAAATACAATATGAGTGGTCTCCTCTGCTATTAGTGTTTTTTTATTGAAAACACTATAGGATTCCCAACATTTGAGTAACCTAGGAACAGTCCATTAGATTTGGGGTCAAACTTTTCTAGTAGAGATTCCCCATTAATCAAAATAAACATTTTACATCCAAAGACATGAAGGTGAGAGAGGTTGGGTGTCCTACCACGAAGAATTTTATCGGGTGTCTTATTCAGCTTGAATCTAACATTTACCCTATTAAGAACATAGCATGATGTATTTACCACTTTTGCAAATCTGTTCATGAATTATGTTTTGATGATTAGCAAACACTCTTGTTTCTCTACAACTGCCTTTTCTACTGACATTTCAGAGCCATAAGATCGGACGGAAATCGGAACCAGCTCAAGTTTGGGTAGACTAGGTCTGAGTCAGTCTTTAATTTTCTTTTTCCCTTTCTTGAGTCAATTGTACCAATTGAAGTGTTCTGATGCTAAGTAACCCTACACACACACACAAACTTGAGTGATTTTTCTATCTGATTTAGAATTTTTTTTTTTACTCACATTGTCCCGGATGATATTTATATCGTCCTGGACGAACGGGTTCAAATTAGAAATCTTAATCAGGACATATTGTTAAGGCAACCATCATTAGTCGATCGGCCTGGACGATAGACTCAAAACAGAAAGAATCAGCCACTATGATCTATTTAGGCGTTCTTTATTTTTGGAAATTGGCCAGGACGACATCGTATAGGCCTAGACGATTTGTTACAATTAAGCCTAAATTGATCAGGAAATTAAGGAAAGCAATTAAAATGATTGATATGATCACATCGGCCTGGTCGATTGAAAGATCGACTGGGACAATCCGTTCAAAAAACTTAAGTTACTCTTGGACGATCAACATCGGACACCACTTATTCTGGGTGATGGTCTGGACAATCAGGATCGGCCAGCTCAAATTCCGAGCGATGCTCTGGACAATTTTCCCCTGATTTGAACTAATCAGCCTGGACGATCATGAGATCAGCCTGGATGATCAAGCTATTTTGGAATCGTCTAGAACTCTTTTCTGAGTGATTATTTGGCCGATGGTCTATGATTTGAACTAATCGTACATGACGATTTATAATCATCCTGGATGATAGGAACACTTTTCTTTTATTCATCCCAGATCGTCTTGGCTGATTAGGCTCAAATTGCACTAATCGTGCAGGATGATATTAATATCATCCTTGACGATAATGTGAACAACTTGTAATTAATGGGTTATTTTGAAGCTCTTCTACTTAAGGGCTATTGTTCAACATTTTGAATAATCTTTTACTGCTGGCTTGACCTGAGAAAGCCTAGAGGAGAGAGAGAGAGAGAGAGGATCTTGTGAGGGGGAGCTTGTGAGGGAGATTCACAAGGGTTGCTCCAAGCATCATTCCACTTCTTCTTTCACTAGAGTCTCTTGTCCTTAGAAGGGTTGGGAGAGGTAAGCTTCAGCGATTGATCGAGGTTCTCTGCCTGCTTCAGGAAGAAGCAAAAAGAGTTGAGTTCTCTACCTTGTCGGGGGTGGCAAAAAGGAGGTTTCTATATGGGCTTCTCCGCCTTGCTGTGGGAGCTAAAGGAGAGTCACTTTGGTAGTGCAATACTCAGAGGGCACCTCTGGGGAGTTGACATAGGTCGAGTTGACCGAACCACTATAAACACTTGTATTCTTTTCTTGCTTCCACACTTAATTTTTTTGCACTTATTTTTTTGTGGTGATTTTGGTTTGATCTTTGTTGGTATATGGTTTAAAGATTTTTTAAATACCAATTCACCCCCCTCCCCTTCCCCCCTTTTGGTTAGTCTTGGGCTAGTTCATAAGGGCCTAACATCCCTAACAAACTTTCAAGTGGTATCAGAGCAGGATTCATAAAAACTGAGTTTGAAAACTTTTTGAATTTTGATGCATGGCTAACTTTGGGAATCATAAAATAATGGAAGGATATTCTATTACACCACCACCTTTGTTTGACAATCTACCTTTTAATTTTTGGAAAACTCGCATGTCTACTTTTTTACAATCAACTAATTATCGCATGTTGATGCTTATTAAAGAAGGATATTCTCCACCTTCTCGTGAACTTAATGGAATTAAAACTGAAGTTCCTTTTACTGAATGGACTTTTGATGAAAGAGATTTAGCTCAACTTAATGCAAAGTGTTTGAATTATTTTTTCTGTCCCTTAAAATCTTAAGACTACATGAGTGTTTCTACTTGCTCTACTAGAAAAGAGATTTAGGATAGGTTGTGCATTACTTATGAAGGAACCAATGAAGTTAAGAAAACTCGTTTGAATATTCTCTTACATGATTACGAACTTTTTTGTATGAATCATTCTGAATCAATTTCTGATATGTATACAAGGTTTACTCAAATTGTAACTTCTTTACATGCCTTAGGAAGAGAACTTTCAAATTATGAAAAAGTAAACAAGATTTTGAGATGCTTGCCTTCCTCTTTTGATGCTAAAATCACTGCCATTACTAAATCTAAAGATTTGAATACTTTTTCAATTGATAACTTACTTGGCTCACTCATTGCTTACGAGCAAGGAGTGAACCAAAGAAATATGGATGCAGGTGAGAAAATAAAGGAGAAAACTGTGGCATTGAAGGACAATGACACGAACTCCGACTCTTTTGGGTCTGAAAGCGAGGAATTTGCATTAATCACAAGGAAATTCAAAAGCTTTCTAAGGAAGAAACAAAAGAATCATCAATAGTGGAACAAAGGTAAGGGAAACAAAAATTTTAAGAGCTCTAATGACATGGTTTATTTTGAATGCAGGAAACCTGGACTTGTGAAAGCTAATTTCCCTACAATCACGGCTCACTCAAGCAAAGAAAAGGGTGAGGAGAAACCCAAGTCTAACAAAAAGAAATTTTAAAAGGCGTTCTTGGCGGACTCTGCATCCGATTCATCTGAGACTGAACCTGAAGATGAGACAATAAACCTGTGCTTAATGGCAGATGATCATCTTGATCAAAAAGAGGTATATGAACTATCCTATGACCAACTCCTTGAAGTTTCTAAAACAATTCATGCATAATATAGAAAGCTTAAGAAAACTCATGCTGCTTTGAAATTGGAGCTTTTGAATTTACAAAAAGAACATAAAATTTTGATTAAAGATCATTCAACAATTGATTCAAATCATATGGCTCTACTTGATGAATTTGATGATTTAAATAAAAAGCATTCTGAATTAATTGAAGAGCATGATTCATTGAAAGTTTTACACACCTCACTTGAATCTGATTTTAAGAAATCTAAAGAGATAAAACATAATTTGAGAATTGCTAATGATGCTTTAAAAGATACTAACTTGAGGATTAAAAATGAATTGGATACACTTAAGAGAAATTGGATGACACCTACACTTGATCAAAAGCCAAAATCTAAGAAGAGGCATTACTGCCCAAACCATTTAAGAAATCCTTTTCCTGGAGTTAGATGCTTTTCATGTGGCATGCTATGACACATCTCACACACTTGCACTGTTCACCATAGTACACATTGGGTGTGGAGACCCAAATTGCATGAGTCACAACATAGCACACATGCATTGCATTCTACTTTTCATAAGAAGGGACCCAAACCTACTTGGGTTCCTAAATCTGATATTTGATGATTTTATAAGTAAGCTCTCATAAAAGGCCTCATGAGAGTATGTGGTACCTAGACAGTGGATGCTCTTGACATATGACTAGCGATGCCAATCAATTCATTTTGCTGGAGATCAAGACAGGAGGCAAGGTTACTCTTGGAGACAACACCACCAGGAAGGTGGTAGGTGCAGGTATAATTAGTAATTCAAAGAATCTTATGATTGAAAATATTTTTCTTGTAGATGGATTAAAACACAACTTGCTCAACATTAGTCAGCTTTGTGACAAGGGCTTCATCTTACAATTCTTTGCAAATTCATGCATTATAAGTTTAGATAATAACACTATTTTGCAGGGAAAGATGATCAACTATATATACATGCTTGATTTAAATAACATTGAATGCGCTGCATCTTTTTTCTTAAAAATTGCTATTGATGATTCATGGTTGTGGCACAGAAGATTATGTCATATTAGTATGAAAACCCTTAGGAAAGTGACCCAAAAAGCCTAGTTAGAGGTGTCCCCAAACTAAAATTTTCTAATGACCACCTTTGTAATGCCTGCTAATTAGGAAAGTAAGTCCATTCCTCTTTTCACCCCACTAAGGACATTAGCACCTCTAGACCTTTAGAAGTCCTTCACTTGGATTTGTTTGGACACATTAACTCTGCCAGCTTGGGAGGGAAAGTCTATGGTTTTGTAATTATTGGTGACTACTCAAGGTTCACTTGGACTATATTTCTTTCACACAAAAATGAGTCTTTTGAGGAGTTTAAAACCTTTTTTACTTGGATTTAGAAAAAGCTAGGTTGTGAGATCTTGACCATCCATAGTGACCATGGGGAAGAGTTTGAAAATGAAAGTTTGGAGATTTTTGTGAGGATAAGGGGATTAGCCACAACTTCTCAGCTCCTAGGACCCCTCAACAGAACGGGGTAGCTGAAAGGCAGAACCGGACCTTAGTGGAAGCTGCTAGAGCCATGCTTGCTAAGTGTTCACTTCCAAAATACTTTTGGGCTGAAGCAGTTAACACAACTTGTTATGTGTTGAATAGGGTGAATGTTAGAGCCAAACTAGATAAGACACCCTATGAGATCCTTAAGGGTAGGACTCCCAATCTTTCCCACCTTCATGCCTTTGGTTGTAAGGTTTTCATTCACAATAATGGGAAGTCTCACTTAGGAAAATTTGATCCAAAATCTAATGAAGGAGTGTTCTTTGGATATTCTAGTGTTGGGAAGTCTTTTAGGGTGTTTAACAAGACAACTTTGATGTTGGAAAAAATTACACATGTTGTGTTTAATGAGTCTGATCCTAGAAAGACTGGACTTGAGGATGATGATGATGTTGGAGAGATTACCATTGAAGTAGAAAATTTGGAGAATGGAGTAGAACTCCAAAACACTGAAGGAGTAGGAGATGTTACCCAAGGAGTAGAAAATGTAGATCTGGAGGAAAGGGTAGGACCTTCACACACCTTACCTAGAGATTGGAGATACTCTACAAGTCACCCCAAAGATTTGATCTTAGGAGACCCTTCAATTGGAGTTAGGACTAGAAATGGACTTAGGAAGGTGGTGAACCACTCTGCTTTTATCTCAATGACTGAACCCACCAACATAAATCAAGCCCATTCTGATGACTTTTGGATTTTATCCATGAAGGAGGAATTGAACCAATTTTTTAGGAATGATATTTGGGAGCTTGTAGAAAGACCTAAGGAACAAAGTGTAGTTGGAACCAAGTGGGTGTTTAAGAATAAGGTGAATGATTCTAGAGTGGTGGTTAGGAATAAAGTAAGATTAGTGGCTAAGGGGTATAATCAAATAGAAGGGATAGATTTCGAGGAGACTTTTGCCCCTGTAGCTAGATTGGAAGCTATTATAATGCTATTAGACTTTGACAGTTATAAAATATTTAAGCTTTTTCAAATGGATGTTAAGAGGGCCTTTTTAAATGGGGAAATAAAAGAAGATGTGTTTGTAGAACAACCCCCAGGTTTTGAGAGTTCATAATTTTCAAATCATGTTTTTAAATTAAAAAAGGCCTTATATGGTGTAAAGTAGGCACTCAGAGCTTGGTATGAGAGGTTTAGCACATTTTTACTAGAAAGGGAGTTTATTAAGGGGAGCGTAGACACCACCCTTTTTCTTAAATAAGTTGGAGATGATTTGCTCATTATTCAGATTTATGTGGATGACATACTTTTTGGATCCTCTGATAAGAAACTTTGTGATGAATTCTCTAAAATAATGAGTAGAGAGTTTGAGATGAGTATGATGGGAGAGTTGTCCTTCTTTTTAGGGTTTAGCATAAAATAATTAGATGATTGAACCTTTCTAAATCAATCAAAATACATAAAGGACATTTTAAAGAAGTATGAGATGGATAAATCCAAGCCAATTAATACTCCCATGACTTCTAGTGTTCCGTTGGATAGGGACCCAAGTGGTAAGTCTGGTTATCAGAAGAAGTACAGAGGCATGATTAGATCCTTACTTTACTTGACCGCTAGCTGACCTGATATAATATTTTATGTTTGCCTTTGTGCTAGATTTCAAGCTGACCCTTAGGAATCCCACCTTACTACAGTTAAGAGAATTTTTAGATTCCTTTTAGGGACCCAAAGCTTAGGAATTTGGTACCCTATGCATAACACTTATTTTGAGATTATTGAATTTTCTGACTCTGATTTTGCAGGATGTAAGGTGGATAGAAAAAGCACTTATGGAACTTGTTAGTTCATAGGATAATCTTTGATCTCATGGTCTAGTAGAAAGCAAAACTCTGTTGCACTTTCCACTACTAAAGCTGAGTACATTGCCTTAGGAAGTTGTGTGGCCCAAGTCCCTTGGTTGAAACAACAAGTATTAGATTTAAGATTACCTATAAGCACCATCTTAATCTTTTGTGACAACACTAGTGCTATTTGTATTTCTAAGAATCCTATCTAATATTCAAGGACTAAGCACATTGACATTAGACATCACTTTATTAGAGATCATGTGACTAAGGGAGACATTGAGTTACACCATGTGACAACTGAGAATAAACTGACTGACATCTTTACTAAACCACTGGCCTTTGATACTTTCAGCTCTTTAAGGACCAGATTGGGTGTGATTGACATAAATGCATGAATTTGATCTTTTACCTGTTTTTCTTTTTGTTCTTTTTCTTTTCTTCTTTTTTTGTTTTATGTTATGTTATTAGTTTTTTGTTTGTTGTTTTGTTTTATTTTTCACCTTCTTAAATTTCTTTTAAACCATTGTTGAAGTGATATCGTATGTCTTGTCCTTGCTTTTAAAAATTTTTAGTCAATATTTTACATCTCTTAATCTATTAAAGGGTAAAAATATTCCATTGATTGTGTCTCTTTCTCTAATATATTTTAGTGGCACAGTCTTCTTTTCTAATCAAAAGTCTATCTTAAATTATCAAATGCAGTATACAATTAAGATCTTTTCTAACCTTGCTACAGCAAATCTATCTTATATGTATAATGATCAAAGTCTTTTGTCACATCAAGAATTCCACGTTACTCTTATCATTGCATTTATTCATACAATTATTGATTTTGTTTTGTGGACTAATCTTCTCTATATTAGAGAGTGAGTTTTTCTTCTCTAATATTTAGAAGATATACTCACAACTAAGTTTATTTATGAGTTTTTTGAAAGAGAATGTAGCTTGCAAAAAAAAAAAAAGTGGCCAATGATGCCAAAATCAAAAGACACGCAATGACGCCAAATTGAAAACAAATATATACACAAAGTGTATCAAAACGAAGCGCAAAACGCCATTCAAATTGATAAGAGGCATAAATGAGCCCACCAAAAAGCAAGCTCTCCTCTCCTTTCAAAAACTTTTAAAACTTGGAAGAATTCGTATATCATGTGATAAAATTAAAGGCTTGATTTCAACTTTTTTGCGATTGTGACATAATTACTTTCATACATTATTCTATAAGATATATTTTTTTGAAATCAAGTGGTGAACGGATTCTTTTTTCATATCCAATTGAATTCTTTGAGTTAAGTCATTGATTTCAAAAGACAATTTTACCCAAAAAGAAAAACCAAGCTATGGGTAACCATGATCGGATATTCTACCATTTTTTGGATTTTTTCATGTTGTTAACTCATTAACTTACAAATTTTTAAAATCAATCACATGGAATACTACATCATGTTCATGCCTTGGTTCATTCAAAAAAAAAAAAGAGGTTTTGCTTACTTTGTGTCTTCGTTCCTGCTCCTTTTTGAGATGTCAAAAGGGGGAGTAGGATGTTTGAGTGTTTTCACTATGTTATGTATTCTGAATTTTTAGAAGTATTCTATTTTTTTTTTTTTTGCACTGCTGTTTTGGAATTAATCATCGGAGTGTTTTGCCATCATCAAAAAGAGGGAGATTGTTGCAAATTTATTTTCATGAATTATGTTTTGATGATTAGCAAACACTCTTATTTCTTTACGACTACCTTTTCTACTGACATTTCAGAGCCACAAGATCGGACGGAAATCAAAATCAGCTCAAGTTTGGGTAGACTAGGTCTGAGTCAGTCTGTAATTTTCTTTTTCCCTTTCTTGAGTCAATTGTAACAATTGAAGTGTTCTGATGCTAAGTAACCCTAAAAACACACACTTGAGTGATTTTTCTATCCGATTTAGAATTTATGTTTTTACTCACATCGTCCAGGACCATAATTATATCGTCCTGGACGATCGGGTTGAAAACAGAAATCCTAATCAGGGCATATTATTAAGGCAGCTGTCATTAGTTGATCAGCCTACATTATACATGTATCGGCCAGGACGATATACTCAAAATAGAAAGAATCAGTCGCCATAATCTAGTTAGACATTCTTTATTTTTGAAAATCGGCTAGAACAATATCATATCACCCTGGATGATTTTATACAATTATGCCTAAATTGATCAGGCAATTAAGGAAAGCAATTAAGATGATTGATATGATCACATCGGCCTGGATGATCAAAAGATCGATCGGGACGATCCGTTCAAAAAACTTAAGTTTCTCTTGAACGATCAATATCGGACACCTCATATTCCGGGCTATGGTCTGGACGATTAGGATCGGCCAGCTCAAATTCTGGGCGATGCTTTGGATGATTTTCCCCTAATTTGAACAAATCAACCGCGACGATCGTGAGATCGGCTTGGACGATCAAGCTATTTTGGAATCGCCCAGAACTCTTTTCTGAGCAATTGTTTAGCCAATGGTATGTGATTTGAGCTAATCGTACAAGATAATTTATAATCATTCTAGACGATAGGAACTTTTTTCTTTTATTCATCCCAGGTCGTCCTGGCTGATTAGGCTCAAATTGCACTGATCGTACATGACGATATTAATATTGTCATGGACGATAATGTCGGCAACTTGCAATTAATGATCTATTTTGAAGCTCTTCTATTTAAGGGCTATTGTTCAATGTTTTGAACAATCTTTTGCTGCTATCTTGACCTGAGAAAGCCTAGAGGAGAGAGAGAGGATCTTGTGAGGGGGAGCTTGTGATGGAGATTCACAAGGGTTGCTCCAAGCATGGTTCCACTTCTTGTTCCACTAGAGTCTCTTATCCTTGGAAGGGTTTGGAGCTTCAGCGATTAATCGAGGTTCTCTGCCTGCTTCAGTAGGAAGAAAAAGGAGTTGAGTTCTCTGCCATACCGGGGGTGGCAAAAAGGAGATTTTTGTAAGAGCTTCTCCGTCTTGCTATGGGAGCAAAAGGAGAGTCACTTTGGTAGTGTAATACTTGGAGGGCGCCTCCAAGGAGTAGACGTAGGTCAAGTTGATCGAACCACTATAAACCCTTGTGTTCTTTTTCTTACTTCTGCACTTAATTTTTCCGCACTTATTTTTATGTGGTGATTTTGGTTTGAGCTTTTTTGGTCTTTGGTTAAAAGATTTTTTAAATACCAATTCCCCCCCCCCCACCCCTCTTGGTTAGCCTTGGGCCAGTTCATAAGGGCCTAACATCCCTAATAAACTTTCAACCACTTCTGCCCAAAAGTATTTAGGAAGTGAGCATTTAGCTAATGTGGCTCTCGTGGATTTTACCAGAATCCTATTCTTTCTTACAGTAATATTATTATACTTAGGGGTTCTAATGAAAGTTTATGAGGGTTGTGAAACCCTAAAGAACTAGTCCTGAGGATCACCAAGAGGGGGGTGAATTAGAAATTTAAAAACTATTTTAACAAAAACAAAAACTTTTTATAAATTGATGTGGAAGAGAATTAGATTCACACAAAAAAAAGATAAATTATAGATTTCACCCACATAATTATCACAAAAAATGCAGAAAACAAAGTTCATAAATAATAAAAAGAATGAGCACACTAGATTTATAGTGTTTTGGTACAACCTGACCTATATCCATTCCCTGGAACCTCCCATCCCATGTATTGCACTAAATCTTTAGTGACGCTCCTTTAGCCCTAATAGCTACGCAGACAAGCCCTTGCAAAATCACTTCCAAATTCTCCAGTGTGGTGGCCCAGTCGGGTCCTTTTTATACCAAAGAGTTCTTTTTCCCAAAATTTTCCTCAAGACAAAACTTGAATCTAATTGTACTAAGATGTAAGCTTTTTTGTGCTACCATGTTAAACCCCTCTACACTCCCTTGAACCCCACAAGGATCTTCTCCCACCTATGCTCCAACCTTTCCTTTCTCGCTTTCAAACCTATCTCTTCAATTTTTCTCTAAAAGAATGGAGACTCAATGCATGCTAAAGACACTTATAATGTCTTTGGAAAAGGCTTAAATAGAGGGCTTTAAAAACCATAAAAATTTAAATCTGCCATATGATCCTGATATCATCTTGTATAATTAGTTTAAAATAGCCCTTTTAGCCAATATGATTAACATTGCCTTGTATGATCAGTTCAAGTATTTGAATAGATCATTCAGTATGATATTGAGATCATCCGGGATGATTAGTTCAATTGAAATGTAGTTCATCTAGGATAAAACCTAGGACAGCCAAAATAGTCTCTGTTGATCATCCTATATGATTCAGTTCATACATTATAATTAAAATATCAAAATTAAATAAATTCAATTGACTAATTACTGGATCAATTTCTGCATGATTTTTTTAGATCATCCAATCTATTGTATATTGTCTTGAACGATTAAAACAAAATATGAAAATCAAAATCTTACCTAAATAATGATTTGTGACTATTTTTCATGATCATAACAAATCATCCTGGATAATCTAAATTATCCAGTATGATTAGTTGGATAAGCTGATCATATAGTAGAATATAAATTATACGATATGATTAGTTTAAAAATTAAACTTCTAGTGTTGACTCAATATCACTCCTAGTGAGTTTGTATGT